>CAKNYM010051593.1:43933-66276 GCA_932195095.1 Andricus curvator | reverse complement strand
CTTTGGTTTGAAAATTTTATTTTTTGTAGGAAATTCAACTATTTGGTTGAAAATGCATATTTTTTGTTGAAAATTCGTCTTTTTTAGTAGAAAATTAATCTTTTTAGGTAGAAATTAATTTTTTATTTGAAAATTCAACTATACTTGGATGAATGTCCAAATATATTGTTAAAAATTCATCTTTTTGTTTGAAAAATGAACTAATTTGTTGAAATTTTTTTTTTGTTTGTGGATAAAAATTGTTATCCGAAAATTAAACTTTTCCATTTCTTGTTGAAAATTTATTATGTTTAGTACAAAATTCAATTACTTGTTTGGAAATTCGTCTTTTTTGTAAAAAATAATCTTCTGGGTGGAAAGTTCAACTATTTTGTTGAAAATGAAGATGTTCTGGGAAAAAGTCAACTCATTTGTGGAAGTTTCGCTTTTTTACTTGGAAATTCAAGAATTTGGTTGAAAATTTTTTCCTTTCTTGACTAAAAATCTTTCTGGGTTGAAAATTTAACTATTTCGTTAAAAATTCGTTTTCTTTGTTAAAAATTCTTTTTTTTTTAAATAAATTTATTCTTTTATTGAAAAATCGTCACTTTGGTTTGAAAATTTTATTTTTTGTAGGAAATTCAACTATTTGGTTGAAAATGCATATTTTTTGTTGAAAATTCGTCTTTTTTAGTAGAAAATTAATCTTTTTAGGTGGAAATTAATTTTTTTGGTTGAAAATTCAACTATACTTGGATGAATGTCCAACTATATTGTTAAAAATTCATCTTTTTGGTTGAAAAGTGAACTAATTTGTTGAATTTTTTTTTTGTGGATAAAAATTGTTATCCGAAAATTAAAGTTTTCCATTTCTTGTTGAAAATTCATTATATTTAGTCCAAAAATCAGTTATTTGTTTGGAAATTCGTCTTTTTTGGTAAAAAATAATCTTCTGGGTGGAAAGTTCAACTATTTTGTTGAAAATGAATATTTTCTGGGGAAAATTCAACTCATTTGTGGAAACTTCGCTTTTTTTAGTTGGAAATTCAAAAATTCGGTTGCAAATTTTTTCCTTTCGTGACTAAAAATCTTTCTGGGTTGGAGATTTAACTATTTCGTTGAAAATCGTTTTCTTTGTTAAAAATTCGTTTTTTTTTAAATAAATTTTTTTCTTTCATTGAAAAATCGTCTCTTTGGTTTGAAAATTTTATTTTTGGTAGGAAATTGAACTATTTGGTTGAAAATTCATATGTTCTGGTGAAAAGTCAACTGTTTTGCAGGGAGTCTGCCTTTTTGGCTTGAAAATTCAACAATTTGATTAAAAGTTTTTTTCTCTCCTGACTGAAAAATCTTTCTTGGTTAACAATTTGACTGTTTTTTTGAAGATTCGTCTTTTTTGTAGAAGATTAACCTTCTTGAAGAAAATTAGTTTTTTTTTTTTTTTTTTTTAATTCAACTATACTTGGCTGAATATCCTACTATTTTGTTGAAATTTATTTATTTCATTGAAAATTCATCTCTCTGGTTGAACATTGAACTATTTTGTTGACGATTCGTTTTTTTGTGGAAAAAAATGTTTATCCGATAATTAAACTATTCCATTTTTTCTTGAAAATTTATCGCTTTTAGTTGAAAATTCAATTATTTGGTTGAAAATTCATATTTTCTGGTTAAAATTCAACTGCTTTGTAGAGAGTTCGCCTTTTTGACTTGAAAATTTAACCATTTTTTTTTTAATTTTTCTTTTTAGACTGAAAAATTAACTGTTTTGTTGAAAGTTTTTTTTTTTATTGAAAATTCGTTTTTTTTTCTTGATAATTACTTTTTTTAATGAAAATTTAACTATTCCACTTTTGAATAAAAATTGATTATTTTTAGTTAAAAATTTAACTAGTTTGTTAAAGATTAACTTTTTTATTGAAAAATCGTCTATTTGGTTTGATCTGTTTTTTTGGTAGGAAATGCAATTATTTGAATGAAAATTCATATTTTTGGGTAAAATTTCAACTGTTTTGTAGAGAGTTCGCCTTTTTGGCTTGAAAATTCAACAATTTGGTTGATAGTTTTCTTCTCTCTTGACTGAAAAATCGTTCTTGGCAGAAAATTTAACAGTTTTGTTGAAAATTCGTCATTTTCGTTGAATTCAAATGTTTTTGAATTTGATTAAAAATATTTTGTTGTTGAAATATCAGCTATTACATTTTTTTAAATTTTAAATTAAAACCATTGTTGTTTTTAATATCAACTATTCAATTTTGGTTGAAAATTTATCTTTTTTATATGCAGCTTCAACTACTTGGTTAAAAACACATCTTTGTAGGTTAAAAATAAAACTATTTGGTTAAAAGTTTCAATATTTTCTTTGTAATTTAACTATTTTCTTGAAAAATCATCTTTTTTAGTTGAAAATTAAACTGCTTTGTTGAAAATTCGTCTTTTTGCTTTGAAAATTCAACTGTCATCTACAAAATTCTTCTTGTTTGATTAAAATTTGAACCAATTTTTTGAGAAATCATCTCTTTCCTCGAAAATCTAACGGTTTTGTTGAAAATTTGTCTTTTTGAATAGAAAATTCAACTGTCTTATAAAAAATGTATCTTTTTGGGTTTAAAAGTCAGCTGTTTTCTAAAACCATCAACTTTTTATTTCAAAAACTGAACTCTTTTGTTGAATGTTAATTTCTTTGGGTAGAAAATGAATCTTCTTTCGTTGAAAATTCAACTATTTTGTTGAAAATGCAATACTTCGACTTGAAATCTGAAGCATTTCATATTGAATTCAATATAGCATCTGTACATTAACTTTACCCAAAAAAAGTTTATTTCCCTATTATTCTCCCATTTTCGTGAAAAACGACCCTATTTTCCCAAATTTACCTATTTCGAGATCATTTTGGGCTGTGAACTCTGAAATTGTAAACTTGAACAAAAACGTTTCCAGATCAATTTGAAATTGGTTTACGGTTAAATCAGCCGTTTAATTAACGCGAATCGGCTTTAATTAATAGTTGTCACTCAATTATTGCGTTCCTGACATTTATTGAAATGTGCAGCGAGCATAATCCTGATGATCAGAGAGCATGTTATGTAAGGATTCATCTAAAAGCCCAATTACTGGATTGCATGTAAAGCCAGCTCAAAGTACCCGGGTTAATGGCAAGAGTAACGAGGTCTGAACGACATTAAATTTGCGCCATCACCACATTTTGGGAGTAGAATTAACCAGAAAGTGCCTCAACCTAGATTTCCATCTCAGCTTAGCTTATAGCCTCAGGGCGGTATTTATCTCAGCAACAGCGGGTCATAATCAAACCAAACTGTATAATAAAATAAGGTCCTCATTGCTTTCACATGATCCTGCTGCATCAAAAGCGAGAGGGGAGTTTTGTCCTCTACGTTTTGTCCATTTTGAAACGTCTCTTCTGGGCAGTTCTGTTGTGGACATCGAATAAATGCTCCCCAGGACGATCATATAAGTATATCACGCGCATAGAAAAGCTAATGTGATTGTCATTGTCTCGAAGGGAGAAATTCTTGCTTAATCTTCTTGACAGGGTGAAAATAATAAACTATTATCGTTTTTATTACTAACTTGGAATAGGGTGGACATTAGGGTTGTCCAAAAATATTTGTTTGAAATTTCATGCATATCGCCCCCAGATTTGTTTGAATCCACAAAAAAATAAGGGAGTTTTCCTTTTTAAAGACAGAAGATATTTAGAGGTTCCGCAAGCTCCACGAAGTTCAGCACATATTTCTCATAAGAAAAAAAAATACGCTTTTGTAAATTTTATTCAGAATCGTCAATATTAGGTAAATCGAGTTGAAACCGAGGGTTCGACCACCCCGATATTCCTGGTACACTCCCGAAATATTCCCATATATTCTTTCAATGTTCCCAGATATTCTTGATATTCCCGAATATTCTTGACATTCCTTATATTCCCAAATAATCCCTCATATTCACACAAAACTACCAGCTATCAAGTTGATGCAGCAAATGGATCAAAAGGATGCAACGTTTTGATACCTATATTCATAAAATTTCAACTACTCAACACATTATAAAATTATTTAAACCTCTTACCTGAATGATGATCAATTGTTGAAGATCGTTTAAAATTAAATTGTTAATCAAATTTTGAAAAAAAATCATTTACTTAGCTGCGTTTTTTTAAGTTTATGATTACTGAGGTTGTGGATGTTTGTTTAAAAATGTGAGAAAATCTCGATCGAGGATCGATTGTCGATTCGCAGAACTTGCATTTGGCAGAAAGGAATGTTTTTTGAAAATCCTCAACTGTCATTCTGTTTTGTATACTGATGCTAATGCGATTTGAAGTTGTTCTCCTTAATTTTTATTGATCCTCTAAAGAGAGTCATATTGAGTTGAAATTCTAGATCAAAATAGCTGCAACCGCAAGTTTTAGTGTGTTCCTACATATTCATACAAATATTCTGAAATATTATATTACCCAATTCCTTTCCATCCGTACAATTGTATTCGTATAGCTTTTTTCATTGTGTCTTTGCCCAGTGATCCCAACTTTGGCATGTAGAGTAGGGTGAACCAAAATTTTTTTTCTCGAATTTTCATTCATATCGCCAGGAAATTTGTTTGAATCCACACAAAAATAAATCCATTTTTTTTTAAATATTAAGAGGTGGCGCAAGCCCCATTAACTTTAACACGTATTTCCCATAAGAAAAAAATACGTTTTTGTAAATTTTTTTTAGCAGAATCGTCAATATTAGCTGAATCGAGTTGAAACTCAACATTTATCTTCACAATCAGCGATATAATATGAATAAAATATTATTTTATAAATATCACCCCCATGAGGATATTTTATAGGGTCCCAAATAAACCCCATAAGTGAAAAAATGGGTTTTGCGAGTTTTTGGCGCTAATTATGTCATTTTGGGTTTTTTTATGCAAATTGTTTCTAATACATAAAACACTACTTTATACTGATAATTAGATATTGGCATAAATCGTATGAACAATTTATTATTGTTTTTAGCAATTTGCTCTTAGAATAGAGTTAGAAAGTCGCGTTTTTTTCCAAAAAATTTCCACTTTTCGTTCAATATTCAATTGCAGTTTTTTTTTAATTTCACACTTTTTGTCCACTTTTCAATTAGAGTGAAGTAAATAATTAATTTCAGTTGATAAAATCAATTGTTTGGAGAATTTATTATTATTTTTAATAATATTCAATTGGAATAATGCTAGAAACTTGTGTTTTGTTCTGAAATGTTGAACTTTTTACCACTTTTTACGTAGTGAAGTAATAAATAATGCAAGTTCGCAAAAATAGTTGTTAAAAAAATTTATTATTGTTTATAATCATCTTATCTTAGATAAGTGCTAAAAAGTTGTGGTTTTTTCTGAACTTTTAAACTTTTTGTCCACTTTTCACTTAGTGAGGTAATGATTAATGCAAGTTAACAAGCATCCATATCACAAATTAAGAAATTTGTAATTGAAGGTGATAAATAGAATAATAATGCGTATATTTATTAAATAATAGCTTTTTTTAAGAAGATGAATTCCTAAAACAATACATACGTTTTTAATAAAATAGTTGAATTTTCAACCAAGAAGATTAATTTTCTGCCAGAAAAGACGAATTTTCAACAAAATACATAAATTTGTAACCAAATAGTTGAATTTTCAACCATAAAGATTTATTTTCTATTGAAAAGACGAATTTTCCAAAAAATCCCATAGATTTTCAACTAAATACTAAGAAGATCAATTTTAACCGAAAATGTAATGGTTAAATTTTCATTTAAGAGAATTATTTTTGAATGAACAAAAACGAATTTTCTACAATACAATTGAATTTTCAGTTTAAAAAAAAAATACTTTTTAATTCAAAAATACGAATTTCCAACTAAAATTATGAATCTTAAAGAAAAAAAATAAACTTTTAAGAAAGTAGTTCAACTGTCAACCAAGGAGTTAAATTTTCAACCTAAAAAGCTGAATTTTCAACGAAACATGTAATAGTTGATACTTCATAAAACAAGTTTTAATTAAAAATAAACAGCAGTTGGATTTTAGAAACCAAAAACGAATTAAAAAAAAAACAAATTGTTTATTTTCAAGCCAAAATGGTGAATTTTCTACATAACTGTTGAATTATCAACAAAAACGTACATTTTCAACCAATGAATTGAGTTTTCAACAAAATAGTTAAATTTTCAGTTAAAAAAAATGAATTTTCAGCCCAAAAAATTGATTTTTTATCAAAAAAGACGAATTTTCAACAAAATACATGAATTTTTAACCAATTAGTTGAATTTTCTACTGAATTGTTGAATTTTTAAGCCAAAAATACGAATTTTCCACAAAACAATTGAATTTTGAAGAAAAAAGGTAATTTTCAATCGAAACAGATCAATTGTTAACCAGATACTTGCATTTTTAACCAAAAAAGATTAAATTTTTACAGAAAGAGATGAATTTTCAAACCAAAAAGCTGAATGTTCAACAAAATAATTGAATTTTCAAGCAAAACGAAAGTCAAGGAAGAAAAAAAATTGCAATTAAATTGTTGAATTTTCGACAAAATAATTCACTTTCATACCAAAAAAGAATATAAGAATTCATAACCAAAAATTTATTAGTAGACTTTTCTACTGAAAACAATGAACTTTCAAGCAAAAATAATTAAGATTTTCTCATTGGTTTCTATTAACTAAGTTCGCATTTAAGCGGAAAAACGAGAAAAAGAGGGGAATAGAAACAATAGAAACAATAATAATTTGATTAAACAATTATGCTCGTTAAGTTGCATTAATTTTTACCTCGTTCTATGTGAAAATTGCACAAAAAGTTGAATATTTCAAAGAAAACCACAAGTTTTTAGCATTATTGAAAGGAATATTATTAAAAATAATAATAAATTATTCCACCCCTTACGTTTGTTAACTTGAATTAATTATTAACTTATTTCAATTAAAAAGTGGACAAAAATTGAAAACTTTTTTAAAAAACTGTAACTTTCTAGCATTATTCTAAGAGAATATTATTATATAAAATAATAAATTGTTCAAACCATTATTTCTGTGAAGTTTAGTTGATTATTGTCTCGCTCTAACTGAGAAGTTGAAAATCAGTTGAAAAATTCGGAAAACCCGCGACTGTCTAATTATATTCTAAGAGAAAAATTGCTAAAAAAATTAATAAACTGTTTAAAAAACGTATGAAGGCTGCAAATTGATCGTTTTTAGTTGATAATTCAAGTGTTAAATTTTTCATTAAGAATTCATTTTTCTTGTTTGAAAATTAAACTAATTGGTTGAAATACTTTGATAAAAAAATCATTTTATCGGTTTAAGATTTGAGTATTATTTTTGAAAATTCTATTTTTTTTGTTTAAAAATAAATGTTTTTAACTGAAAATTTCAATATTTTATTTTTGGTTGAAACTTTATAATTTCTAGTTGAAAATTTTACTCTTTAATTTTATTATTCTTCTTAAACATTTATTTTATTGGGTGATGATTTAACTATTCTTTTAACAATTATTTTTTTTATTTTAAAATTAATTTTTTTAACTGAGAATTTAACTATTTGGTTGAAAATTTATGTATTCTTTTTCAAATTCTGCTTTTTTGGTAGCAAATTAATCTTCTTCATTAAAAATGTAATTACTTGGTCGAAAGTGGAAATAATTAAAAAAAAATCATTTTATCAGTTTGAAGATTCATCTCTTTGGTTGAAATTTAACTTTAGTTGAAAATTTGTTTTTTTTTGTTCCATTGGAAATTAAATTTTTGAACTGCAAATTAAACTATTCCATTTTTTAATTGATAGTTTCGTGTTTAGAATCTATATAAATAGTTTAGAAAGGTTGCACATTATTATTTTTTTTTTTTTGAAAATCCATATTTTCCGGTTTAAAATTTAACTGTTTTGTAGAGAATTCACCATTTTTGCTTGAAAATTCAACCATTTCTTTAATATTTTTTTCTGTGTTGAATGAAACATCTTTTTTGGTTGAAAATTCATCTCTTTTGGTAGAAATTTAATTTTTTCCCGTTAAAAGAGCTTGGATTGTTTTGTTGAAAATTTGTCTTTTTTGGTCGAATTCAATTATATTTAATTTTTGAAGTTAAAATATTTTTCTCGTTGAGAATTATTCTTTTTTTGGTTAAATTCGACTGTTTTTGATTTACAATTAAAACCCTTTTTTGGCTGAAATATCAACTATTATATTTTCTGTTGAGAATTAATCTTTTTTTATTTAAAATTTAACTGTCTTCTGAAAAATTGATCTTCTTGGATTGAAGAGTCAACTATTTGTTTAAAGTACAACTGTTTGTGGTAGAAGTTCAATACTTTTTGTTTAAAAATTCGACTATTTGGCCGAAAATTCCTCTTTTTAGGTAATAAATGAACTATTTGGTTAAAAATTCTACTATTTTGTTGAAAATTTGTCCCTTTTGCTTGAAAGTTGATTTTTTGGCTGTAAATGAAACTCTTTGTTCAATATGTATATTTCTTAAAGTTTAACTATTTTGTTGAAAATTCTATTATTCTATTTAAAGTTCAACTTTTTTCTTAAAAAGTTATCTTTTATAGAAAATTCAACTGCTTTGTGGCAAATTCTTCTTTTTGGATAACAAATTAGTCCCACTGGATTTAAAATTCATCTATTTCGATAGAAAAGTTCTTGGACGAAAATTCATCTTTCTTGGTAGAAAATTCTACTAACTTCTGAAAAGTGCGTCACTTGGAAGATTCAACTATTTGTTTAAGAATGCAACTATTTGTGGTTTACCCTTTTTTGTTTAAAAATTTAACCATTTATTGAAAATTTGTCTTTTTCTGTAGAAAATTAATCTTCTTGCTAGATAACTCAACTATTTTCTTAAAAATTCGTCTCTTTTGTTTGAAAAATCAGATATTTGGATGTAAATGAAACTGTTTGGTCTAATAGTGATTTCTTTTTTGAAAATTCAACTATTTGGTTGAAAAATCATCTTTTCGGGCAAAATTCAACTGTTTCCTAAAACATTCGACCTTTTAGCTTGAAAAGTAAACTCTTGTGTAGAAATTTTATTATTTGATGTTATGGTGTTTTTTTACCAGTGAAATATATTTTTTGAATATTGATTATTAATTTCATAAGTTGTGAAAAAAATCTCTCTAGCTCCGTTGAGATTCGAACTCCAGGTCTTTCAGATTTCCGGTCTGTTAAAAATTCATCTGTTTTGGTAGAAAATTAATCTATTTTGGTTGAAAATTCAACTTAACTTAAAATGCGGCTTTTATTAAAAGTAACTAAAAATAAAAGTGTGGGGCATAAAATATTGCACATTACATGTATATGAGAAAGAAATTTTAATATTTTTCAGATTGAATTATTTTATTTCTTTGCAGTACATTATAATAAAAGCTTGCTTTAAAAAACTTATTTTTAAATATTAAATTTTTTAAAGCTTGAAAAATTAAAAAGTTTTTTAAAAACTCTTCTAGTTGTATTTGAAAACGCCTTAAGGCCATGTTATACATTAGTCACGTGACCCAGCCAGTCCTGAGATCGATATTTTTTGTCCCATATTTAAAAATAAAAGTTAAAATAGAGCAGAAAAAATTTGGGAAAATATTAATAAATATAAAAGGACAGTTTGTGGTAAAGCATAGAGTTGGGGAAGAAAAAAAGTTATTATTGGAATAACAAATATTGACCGGCAATCAAGCGATCTGCATTATCAACAGTGCTGACACCATGGATATATCAAATATCAATTTGTTTATTTGCACCAAACCAGCAAATATTATCAAGTGTAATTATTGCAACCGATGTTTGCATCATTTTCCTTAAGACATGTGAGCCAGAACCTCAAAAATGTTTCATTGGGAACATTAAAAATTGATTACAGAGTTCTACAGCACGGTCGGTATTTTTGTGAATTTCCTTATTAATTACATTTTTTTCTTCAACATTTCGAGCCAAATGTTGTATGCAAACGCAGATTACAGCTTCCTGATGCTTTCCCCAAAGTTTCAACTCGATATCTCATTTTGTGTGGACATGAGTTGTTGCACAAAAAATGCCGATATTGCTCCGGTTTTAATTTCTTCAAAAAATGTTTCTTCTAAATTTCGTTCCAAATGTTGTATACAAACGTACATTATTGTTTCCTGAGGATCGATATCTCATTTGGTGTGGACGTGAGTTATAGAAAAAAAAATTATCGATAATTTAGGTCAGGTGACTCATGTATAACATGGCCTTAAGGAATTTTCGAATTTACAATCCATTTAAATTATACAGAAAATGTAAAATATAAAATAATATACTTAACAAAGTTTTCTTCAGAAAAAGTTCAGGCATTTTTCTCACCAATTTAAGATTTTTTAAATCTGGTTTCTCAGCGTCAATATTTCTTTTAGAGAGTGGATGCACGTCTCTTCTAAGCTTTAGAAGTATAATCCACATTTGAACTTCTTGAAGTTGAGAAGAGAACCAGTGACACTAATTCACCAGAAAGAATTCTATTCCTTTTTCCACAACTCGTGGTCGAATTTTTCTTTGTCTTGAAAGTTTTTCTCTTTTTCCTCTATAACGTAATTTTATTGCCATTTGGCGGTTCCACTTCCTCGAGAAACGAATTTACCGTCCAGCCGCGACCCAACGATTCGTCATTCACGCCGCACCAATTTGTGATCCAGCTAACACGAATTTCATTGCATAACGTTTATCTTTCAGAAAATCTCATTCTCTGTTATTTCAGAGTTATGTTTTATTGACAAACTATTAATACACAAGAAAAATATGTTTACAAAGCATTCCAACGTAAAGAGGTTCTTAAAAATATTTTTCTTGAGAATATACAAAATTATACCTCACTCATGCATAAATTCAGTATCAAATTCATACTATTTATGAGGCTGGGCCGAAAAACAACAACAAAATGATTAGATTTATTGATAAAAGTACTGAAATGTTTCTTTATGGTATTACGAACAAATTAGAACAAAATTCTCACCATTTTTAAAGTCGACTTAAAATTTTCAAATTTTTTTCAATTTTTTTGGGGTCACCTTAGATGAAAAAAAGTAAGAAAAAAATGTTCATGTCAAAATATGTAGGGGAGACCACCCTACAGTAGATAATGATCCTACAGTAGATAATTATTAATTTAAAATACCAATGTATGTAAAATAATGAATTTTATGTCATAAATAGTTAAGAGACGATATTTTTTAATATATTAAAATTATATTTTATGATTTTACTTATATGTCTGCTTATAATTAATGATCATCTACTGTAGGATCATTATCTATTGTAGGGTAGTCTCCCCTATATTATTTCAAAAAATGATAGTCAGGGAAAATTAAATATTGGTCGGAAAAAATTTAGGGAATTTTGAAAATGAAATTTTGTGGCCGCCTTGATTATAATATTCTTGTCAGTCATTTATATTCCTTGTATTTCAATTTCTTTTTGATTGTGAAATTTGTTCCTCCTGCGGATTGTATTTTAAGTTAAAAATTTTATTGTTTGGTTGAAAATTCAACAATTTTGTTAAAAAGTCATCCATTTGGTTGAAAATTCAACTGTTTCATAGAAAATTCGTCTTTTTTGGTTAAATTAAACTGTTTTAGAATAAAAATAAAAGTATTTAAAATCCTTTTTAGTTGAAATATCTATTACATTATTCCTTGAATATTCATCTTTTTTGTTGAAAATTGAACTTCTTGCTTGAAGTTTCAACCACATTGGAAAAAGAAATTTGTTGAAGATTCATCATTTTAGTGGAAAATTCATCTCGTTGGTTGAAAAATTTTTTTAAAATTAATTTTGTTCACTGAAAACTTGAATATTCCAGTTAAATATGTATCATCTTAGTTAAAAATTCATCTCATTGATAGAAAGTTTAACCATTTTCTTAATAATTGATTTTTTTAATTGAAAATGTAACTACTTGGGTAAAAGTTTGACTAGTTTGTTAAAAATTCGATTTTATCTGTTAAATTTTTTTAACTGAGAATGTAACTTTTCTATCTTTGGTTGGAAATTATTATTTTTTTTAGTTGATTGTTTCGTCTCTTTGGTTTAAAAATTCATCTGTTTTAGCAGAAATGTATTCTTTTTTGGATAAAATTGCAACTGTTTGGTTGAATATTAAAATTTGTCTTGAAAATTCATATTTGCGGTTTCAAAATTCAACTGTTTTACAGAAAATTCTTGTTTTGATTTGAAAGTTAAACAATTCGAATGAACTTTTTTCTTTTCTTGACTTAAAAATCGTTATTGGTTAGAATTTCTTCTTTTGGTTAGAAAATTCATCATTTTATTTGAAAATTCATCTCATTGGTTGCAAATTCATGTATTTTGTTGAAAACTAATTTTTTTTGTAGAAAATTAATCTTCTTGTTTAAAAATTCGTCTTCTTCATTTTAAAATTCATCTCCTTTTGCAGAAATTTCATCCCGTTTTGTTGAAATATTAACTTTTACATTTTTTAATGAAAATTCATCTTTGTAGGTTCAAAATTTTAATTTTTGGTTAAATAATCAACTATTTTGATGAAAATTATATTTTCTTGTAAATTCAACTTTGTAGATAGAAAACTCAACCTTTTTTTTTTGAACATTTGTCTTTTCAGATTTAACATGTTTTACTTGGTGGAAAAATCGTTTTTTTTAGGCCTTTCTGGATTGAAAATTTATTCTTTTGAAAAAAAGTCGTATTTTTGGGTTAAAAGTGAATTCTTTTTCACTGAAAAGTCTACTATTCCATTTTTAAATCAGAAATAGTCGCTGTCAGTTAAAAATTTTACTATTTAGTTGAAAATTGAATTATTTTGTTGCAAATTTAACTATTTTCGGTCGAAAAATTCAACTGTGTTGAAAGTTAATTCTTTTTAATTGGAAAGTCTTTGAGTTGAAAATTCACATATTGGTTAAAAGTTGAACTACTTTCTTAAACACTTATTTTATTGGTTGATGATTGAACTATTCTTTTAAGAATTCCTTTTTAAAATTTTAAAATTAATGTTTTCAACTGAGAATTTAACTATTCCATTGTTGGATAAAAATTGATGAGTTTTAGTTCAAAATTCAACTATTTGGTTGAAAATTTATGTATTCTTTTCCAAATTTGGCTTTTTTGGTAGAAAATTAATCTTCTTCATTAAAAATTTAATTACTTGGTCGAAAGTGGAAATAATTTGTTAAAAATTCATTTCATCAGTTTGAAGATTTATCTCTTTGGTTGAAATTTAACTTTTGTTGAACATTTTTTTTTTATCATTGGAAATCAATTTTTTGAACTTCGAATTAAACCATTCCATTTTTTAATTGATAGTTTCTAGTTTAGAATCCATATAAATAGTTTAGAAAGGTTGAAAATTATTTTTTTTTTCTTGAAAATCCGTATTTCCGGGTTGAAAATTTAACTGTTTTGTAGAGAATTCACCATTTTTGCTTGAAAATGCAATCATTTCTTTCACATTTTTTTCTGTCTTGAATGAAAGATCTTTTTTGTTTGAAAATTCATCTCTTTTGGTAGAAATTTAATTTTTGTTGTTGTTAAATATTCAACTATTTTGTTGAAAATTATATTTTCTTGAAAGTTCAACTTTGTAGATAGAAAACTCAACTATTTTTTTGAACATTTGTCTTTTCAGATTGAAAATTTTTTACTGTGCAGAAAAATAGTCTTCTTTGGTTGATAGTGAATCATTTTTTATTGAAAAGCCTACTCGTATATTTTTAGTTCATACTTTATCTCATTTGGTACAAAATTCTACTTGTCAGTTGTGTATTAAATTTTGTTGTTGACAATTTAACTATTTTCTTTAAAATATATCTTTTTGCAAATAATTCAACTGCTTTGTTGAACATTTGTCTTTTTGGATAAAAAATTGGCCCTTTTGGATTGAAAATTTATCCTTTTGTAGAAAAGTCGTCTTTTTGGATTAAAAGTGAATTCTTTTTTATTGAAAAGTCTACTATTCCATTTTCAAATCAGAACTAGTCGCTCTCAGTTGACAATTTTACTATTTAGTTGAAAATTTAATTATTTTCTTGCAAGTTTAACTATTTTCCGTCGAAAAATTCAACTGTGTTGTTGAACATTCGTCTTTTTAGATAGAAGATCTGTCATTTTGGACTGAAAATTAATCTTTTTTGGTTGTTGAAAGTTAATTCTTTTTAATTGGAAATTCTACTATTATATTTTTTGTTCAGAATTCGTCTCTTTTTGTTAAAAATTCCACTGTTTGGTGGAAAATTAATCCATTTTGTTAAAAATGCAAGTATTTTGTTAAAAAGTCACCTTTTTTGTGTAGAATTTTACTTTCTTCTGGAAAACTCGTTCGTTTGGATTGAAAATTCATTTTTCATGTTAGAAAAGCAGTATTTTTTGGTTGAATTAAATAAATTTGAAAGTAATAAATTTGAAACTGAAATTGTTTTTCCTCATTTGCAAAAGATTCTATGTTAAAAATGTTGCAAGATGAAAATGCTGATCTTTGAATATTAATCATCAGGAAAAATAAAAAATTGATCATGAAAAATTTAGGAAAAATCAAGGAATTATAAAAATGAAGTTCTTCGGCCACCATGAATAATAAAATGATATGTTTGTGTTGTTCACTTGAAAGGGAAACTGTCAAACTAAATTTCAGTAAACTTAATTTATATTTGATTCGTATTTTCACTGCTATTGATTCTGATTTTTAATTACTGTCTTTATTGCGTTTCTTCTAATTAATTTTGTCCAGAGTCTAGTAAGTACATCTTGTCTTTTTGTCCAAGTGGAAGAGGTTTCAGAGAAATCATTACTTTTGATTGAGGTTGCTGTGGGATTTGATGGTAAATAAGTAGAAGATAGAAGTTGATTGAAAGAAACCACGTGATTTTCGCCTTGATAGGCTTCCCTCCCTGGTTGAATGAGCATCCCTATCGATCCTCGAGAGACTTGGAAGACTCATTGATTGATTTTAACCTTTCAATCTGATTTTAATCCACCGCAGTAGGCCAAAAAATAAATAAATAAGATAAACCTAAATCTAGATCTACTTTTTTCGACTTTATCTTCTTTTATTCTTTAGTTAAAATTTTTTTATCTTGAATAGATTGATAGCTATCAGAATTCTATATAAAATAAGCCAGGCTGAAGGCATTTTGTACATTTTTAAACAATATGTTCTAAAAATAGTACAAATTTCAATTTTTTTCTTTAAATTTAAATAAAATCTAATATGATAAACATTTCACAACGTTAGAACAAACAAGATGGAAAAATCCGAAGGCATCTCATCTGTAAGAAAATAATAATAAAAATCAAATTAATATATATATTTTTAATAAAGATAGAAACCTTATGTTTAGTCATTTCGTATGTTTTACGAAAAAAAAATTTCTTTTAGCAGAAAAATATTTTTATTTTTCCAACAGTTTTGTTTCAACTTCAAACATGTTGCAAGCAAAAATTTTCACAATAATCCCAAGAACATTAAAAAAAATGTTACTATATTAGGTATCATTTAAATTTTAAGAATAAAATTTGCACTTTTTTTGCAATATCTTCTGAAACAATTCGCAAAATGACATCCTGGCTCATTTTGTCGAAAATAGCGATAACTTTCCACCTAATTAATAGAAAAAAATCTAACTTATACAGGTCTCGGTTCGTGCAACTTTTTTTCCTTTTTTAAAAAATTACGACTTTTTGAAGAAAAAAGCGACTAATCGACTTTTTCCGCTCTTCTCAGAAGTTCGTTATACTTAGTTTCAATATTTTAATCACATAGAAACTTTTTAAATTTAAATTCAAAACTAGAAAAAATGTTAGCTTTTTACTTCAGAACATTAAAAATAGAATAATTTCTCATCAAAGCTTTATATTTAGAAAATTTTAAATTAATAGTGTTTGAAATCAAAAAATTTCTAATTTTGTGACTCCATATTCAAAGGTTTAATTTTTTTAAATTGCAGGCTTTGCCATTTGGACAGTTTAAAGTCGAAATCGTTTAAAATCGAATAATTTCAAACTCAATTACTGTCTTCACACTCTTTCCTCTATTCCCTTTTTCCCCCATTTTTAAATGAATTAATTTTTTTCCTTCTTTTTTCGAAAAATTTCTCCTTTTTCTTGCTTTTCGCTTAATCTCGAACTAAATTAATCAAACCTAATAAGAAAACCCAGCCACTTTTAGAAAATTCATCTTTTTGGATTTAAAATTCCTCTTTTATGATAAGAAAGTCATATTCTTTGATTGAAAATTCCTCTTTTCTACAAAATTTCTTTTTGCTTCAAAATTAAATTATCTGATTAAAAATTAATCTATTTTGTTAAAAATTCGTCTCTTTTGATTGTAAGTCTAAATATTTTGTTAAAGGTTTTTTTTTTTTTTGAAAATTTTACTGCTTGCTTAAAAATTCATCTTTCTTGGTTGAAAATTATCTATTTGTTGAAAATTTAGTTTTTCATGGTGATAATTCAACCGTCTTCTAAGAAATTCGTCTTTTTGGCTTAAAAATTCAACTTTTTGGTTGATAATGCCACTGTTTTTGGTTAAGGGTAAATCTCTTTTATCTGAAAATTTGACCATTTGGTTGAAAATTCAACTATTTTGTTCAAAAATCACCTTTTTTTAAATTCAAATTTTTTGCTGAACATTCGTCTTTTTAGATTGAAATTCATCCTTATGAATTAAAAATTCATATTCTGTAGTGAATAAGTCATCTTTTTTTGTTGAAAAACAATAGTCTTTTTGCTAGAAAATTTCTTATTTTTTAAAATAAACAATTTGGTTGAAGTTGAATCTTTGTAGGTTGAAAATTCAACTATTTTGTTGAACATAATTTTTTTTTTAAATTCAACTATTTGATTGAAAATTGATCTTTCTGGTTTAAAATTCAACTCATTTCTTAACCATTCGACATTTCAACTTGGAAACTCAACTCCTTTGTTAAAGTCTATAATATTATCTGTATTAGTTTTATTCAAAAGAATTTATTCTGAATTATTAAAAATTGAATAATTGCTTCCTCATAGAGGGAGGATCCCTTGAATGCAAATTTTTAAAAATATCTATGTGTGTGTATTTATGTTACTTTTTTCTCTTTGCCATATTTCGGAAAGTAAAAGATCCAGACATTCGGACAAATTTTAGCACCAATTAATTTCCAAGTCTAATAGGATTATGAGCTTGATCGACCAAATTAGAAACGTTTTTTTTTTGCATTTAGAAATTTGAAACAAAAATTAAACATGTTTATATCAGAAAAAATTTTTTGATCTTTGAAATACAACGATACTATATGTGATGTATTTGTTCGCGTCTTCGAGACGCATTGATCGATCTACTGTGGAACATTTTATGACCCACTAGTACCGATTTATGAAGTTAAAAAAAAATAATTTATTTAAACTACATGAGAAAAACTTTCTTAATTTTAGGAATACTACAGTACCATGGTTTGATATATTTGTTCGCGTCTTCGAGACCCGCCAAATTACCTATTACAGAACCTATCCATTTCCTCTTATGATCCAGCAAAACCTATTTATAATGTTTTTGATATATTTTTTATTTTGTTGATATGAGAACTTTTTTAATATTTGGAATATAACAGTACTGTGTATGATTTATTTGTTCGCGTTTTTGAGACGCATCGACTGATATATTGAACTACTTTTCATGACCTCTTATGGTCTAGCAATACCTACTTATAATTTTTCAAAATATATTGTTTATCTCTTTTATATGATGAAAACTTTTTTAAAAATGGGTATACAACAGTATTGTATTTAGGGTAATTATTGTTCGCGTTATCGAGACTTGTCGATTGACCTATTGACGAACCTCCGATGACATTTCATGATGAATCATCAGCGGCTTATAAAATTTAAAAAAAGATTACATTCTTTAGAGGATTTTTTTTATTTGGAATATAGAACTACCGTAAAAAATTCTTCTTCATAACAGAACATATTGATTGACCTTTTGATGGTCTCTCTGATTTTCGTTAAGGCAGAAACATAAGCTTGAAAAATATTGGAAGTGCCCATTCTTTTCTTTTTATAGTATACAACCTCCCTTTATGAGGAAGAAAATTTATTTGATACCTATGGGGAAGCAAAGTGTTCATAAAATGAGCGTAAATCTATACATCAATAGTGAACACACCCATAGTACTTCGCAACGGTCTTTTATATGTAAATTATACAGTCTTCATTGTTGAGTAATTTCAAGTTTAAAATATTCAAAATTAATATTCTTTAAGATCAAAATTAATGTTAATTATAAACTTCTCTCATTTCAAAATAATCCAAGTTGACAAGTTTACCAGTTCAGAAATAAATATTTGAAACCCAGATGCAGAATCCTTTAAGCTGATTGACTATTATTAAAAAATTGTTTTAACTTTAAATTTTATTTTGATTGTGCAACGAATATTTTCAAATCTATGAGAATGATGTGCCCTATATTCCTAAACAAATGGAGTTATTATTTTTGTCATTCTTCATAATTTTATGCGATCAATGAAAGTTTTTTAAAGCCTTCTAGTTGAATAAATAATTGTCAAATCAAAAAAAGACATCTTTGAATTGGTTGGGGAAAAATGTGATGTCCGGAAGAAAACGGAAATTTCAAATTGGCTGATCACTAGAAACCCTGATTATGATGTGAACCTTAAGTTCGAAGAAATCTAAGTTAAAAAAATTAAGTTTAATCAACAAAAATCCATAAAACTGCTCAGTCTATTGTAGTTAGAATAATTTTATTTACTCTTAAATGAAATATAATAGAGGACATATATCAAAGACCTTTGCAGTTTTTTAAGCACGTAATTGGACTTCAATGGCAGGGATGTTAAGAGCATACAGGATATTACCTGTCATATACATTTTCCAGAATATATTAAATTTATCGCTTTGTACCTTTATCTTTTATAGAAGAGAAACCAGAAATGAGAGCTAAATCTCAAGACATATAAATTCTCCATTGTCTTTTCGAGTTAGATTCTGACGCCTTTCATTACGGTCCAATTCGACCTGCAATCCTCGTAAAAAGTACTCCAATCCGTGCGATTAATCTCCGACCGGATAAGTGACCGATTGCTTTCTTCATCATGAAAGACGAAGTCTGCGAAATCCAGATAGCATCATTTTCTTTTAATTTTTTTTCTATTTTAGTCTGCTTTTAAACGCTAATTTAATCAGATCAGTACATAAAAGACACAAAATTCGTGAAATGTTTAATTTTGAAACTAATGGAATTTGAAAATTTTATATTTAAAATATTTTAATATCAAATTTTGAAATTTGTTTATGAATATAAATAGGGGTTGGAAATGGCGAAGGGTGTTTTGGAACCCACACACGGCCTTTTCCAGTCTCCCTTCTTCAGCCTAATTCCTCCACAGGATTGTTACAAACTTCTAAATGCCCTGACTCTCCCTGACTTTTGCCTGGACAATTATTCATTTTTTCTGACGTTTTAAATTTTTGTTTCAGGTATAAAGCAAATCCTACAACCTAGAAGATCAATAATGTTAATGCAAGAAAAAGGTTTGTTTCTAAATTTATCTTTAACATGTAATTTTCGTGAAAACAGTCATACAGAATTCATAAGCTTTAAATTTCTAAGATCCTTAAGTGCTTCGATGTTTCAATTTCATTTTGTGTGCAACAATATGTAAACAAATATAGTGACAAAATAGGACCCCGCACCAAATGTACAGTAAATAGCCTTTTGTTAAAAATTTTAAATACATTTTTTTTTGTATTTTCGAACCTGCATTTTAATAGAAAAATGCTTATTTTAGTGAAATGTTTTTTTCTCAAAACCTCTTTGATATATTTGGCTAAAAGTTTCACACTTTGACGATCAGGCTTTCTCGGACCGAACCAAAAGGTTCATACCCAGGAACTTGGAAGATTACCGATTTTTTGCGTATGCAATATGTTTTGGGGGTGTTTACATACCTTAATCATCCAAGTATGGAAATCATCATTTCTTAGTAACTAAAATGACTAGAGATTTTTTATTCAACTGTAATGGTATGAAATCACTTTCAAATAAGTAGAAGAAGCGTGCATAGCAAGAATATGTCTTTAAACTAATTTTAGGGGATGTTTAAACATCCCTTAAATATTGAAACAAGGAAACTGGCATTCCGTAATGAACACAAACACAGGAGATGTTCTGATTAAAATATCAGGGCAGGAAATGACTTCAAAATAAGTACAAGATACGCTTACTTACTAGGATATATCTCTGAATTTACTTCAAGGGTTGTTTTATTATCCATTGAACATTGAATCCTGAACAAAGTTGAATAATGAACATCTGAACAAACTTGCACCAACCTGTTCTGAGTTATACCAAACGAGAGAAATCAAAATATTATAAAGCGGATTTATTTCATGAGCAGATTATATATATGTTTATGTGTGTGAGCTTGCACCACACTGTTCTTACCTGAAGAAATCTGCAAGCTCGCTTTAAAGTTGTTGTTATTAATAATAATAATAATAATATTGTTATTATTTAAAAGTAAGTAGACTATACTTACATCTTCACTTACACTTTCGTCCTATTACTTCCTTTGTGAACAAGAACTTTATGAATATGTTTATGAAAATGTTAACTTCCCGTGTAAAAATATTCTTGCAACTTATTGCTACAGCATAGGAGAAAAAAGAACAACAAATTTGTATCAACTCTATCGGACAAGTTTATTAAAATTTAAAAAAAAACCAACGTTCCGGAAACCGCACCATTTCCATCATCAGGGGAAGTGAAATTATATAAATCTAAAAAGATGTAATAATAATCGTATTTCTATTTAAGTTTGTTCAGAAAGTTCATGTTTAGGCAAAATTCCAGTCTATGTGCAATCAAATGTAAGAGTCTTCCAAAATAGGAGAAAAAAGAACAAAAAAGTTGTATCAACTCTATCGGACAAGTTTATTAAAATTTAAAAAAAAATCCCAACGTTTCGGAAACACACCATTTCCATCATCAGGGGTAACCGAATTACAAAAATCTAAAAAGATGTAATAATAACACAGGCCGACAAAAATGACATCATTTTTGTACCCAAAGACCGGACTTTGTGACCCCGAAGGATTTTGGTATCCTAAAACCGAATCCGGTATCCAAATTTTTTCTATACGTCAGGTTTTTGAGATATCCTTACCTGAAAGTGCAAAAATGGCTATTTTTAGCCATATTTGAGGCAATATAACACGATCAACATTCCCCCCCCCCCCCCTAAAAACTGCTAACGCCATCGTTTAGTACTCCTTTCTATCTTCCATTTCCATTTTTGATCATCCCGATCCGATTTTTTTTCTCCAAGATATCACACACTAAACATTCAGTTTCTCTTCGCCTTGCATTATTCCACAATGCATTGTGGAATTGAAATGGTTAATGTGTAATACCTCGGAGAAAAAAAATCGTTTCGGGATGATCAAAATTGGAAATGGAAGATAAAAAGGAGTACTAAACGATGGCGTTAGCAGTTTTTAGGGGAAAAAATTGTTGATCGTGTTATATTGCCTCAAATATGGCTAAAAATAGACATTTTTGCACTTTCAGGTTAGGATATCATAAAAACCTGACGTATAGGAAAAATTTGGATAACGGATGCGGTTTTAGGATACCAAAATCCTTCGGGTTCACATAGTCCGGTCTTTGGGTTTAAATTTTGTCGGCCTGTGTAATCGTATTTCTCTTTAAGTTTGTTCAGAAAGTTCATATTTAGGCACAACTCTAGTCCATGTGCAATCAAATATAAGAGTCTTCCAAAATAGGAGAAAAAACTAGAATTGTGCCTAAACATGAACTTTCTGAATAAACTTAAACAGAAATACGATTATTATTACATCTTTTTAGATTTATATAATTCGGTTTCCCCTGATGATGGAAATGGTGTGTTCCGAAACGTGGGGGTTTTTTATTTTTTTTATTTTAATAAACTTGTCCGATAGAGTTGATACAACTTTTTTGTTATTTGTTCTCTTATTTTGGATTCTCGGACGTTAAAGACTCTTATATTATTGGTAAGGGTTGGAACAAGTAGAGTAGGTTTGCACAGGTTGGTTCAAGTTCGTGCATATTTGAACCAGTTATTATTATTATTATTCATTTTCTTATGCATTATGAGCATTTATATTTCAATTATTTCAATTATTACTACCATTATTATCGTTTAAATGTAAGTGTACTTGACTTACCTATTTTTTTATCATTTTTTTGTGTTTTCCCTTAATCTTGACGTCACTTATGAGAATGAACATTGATGCATAGCTCACACACACACTCTCTCTCTCTCTCTCTCTCTCTCTCTCTCTCTCTCTCTCTCTCTCT
>CAKNYM010051593.1:23395-43923 GCA_932195095.1 Andricus curvator | reverse complement strand
TCTCTCTCTCTCTCTCTCTCTCTCTCTCTCTCTCTCTCTCTCTCTCTAAATCTGATTTACTGAAATTTCACTACTTGATATTGAAATTCCACTAATTCAATTAGAGAGAAGTCGGTCACTCACGATCAGTAGAAAACTACTAATTTGAGTAGTGGAGATTGTCCACTAATGAAATTCGTAAAATTCCACTAAGCAATTAGTACTCCGTGCCGTTGCAGTGTTTACTAATTGAAAGGTGGAAAGTCACTAATTAAATAGTGAAAATGCACTAATTTTTAGTGCATCTTAATTTCCAATCACTCCTCCTACTTCCCTTCACTCACTTCCCCTACTTCCTCTGCCTTATTACCCATATTTCTCCACCCTTTATTTCCCCGAACTTCCCCCTAATTCTCCGCCCCTCACTTCCCTCCCCTCATCAACCCTCACTTCCTCTACTTCCCCTCTCCTCATTTCCCTCAGATTCCCTTCCTAATTTCCACTCACTTCCCCTTAGAGAAAAGTATACGACGGACGGACACCTGACCAAAACTGTAAGGATGTATGTCCGGGGATACGAAACCCTAGAAATGGAAAAAGAATGGAAAAGAGATTATGAAATTGAATTTTCATCATGCTGAAGAAATAAAAAGAGATCAACAAAACTTAGCATCTAATCATTGAAAAAGATAATGTTTAAAAAAGAACCAGACAGAATAAAATCAAAGCTTTGGAAAAGCTGTGATTGTTCAACCTTGGAATTTTTTATATTTAACCCTCATTTACCCCACGTATTTTAGTATACGTTGTTAACCCAAGGGTGTCAAAAAGACTTTTATCTCAGCGACAAATCGGTCAATTAAAGTCAATTTTTTTTATTGGAAACGTTTTTTTGTGCTCTAAAAGGCAATGCTAAAAAAATAATTGCAAAATAACAATTGTGAAAGTCGTATCAGAATTTAAAAAAAAATGTGATTACAAAATCTTGGAATATTTTTTTTAAATCAAAATTATGTAATTCTGAGTTAAATAAAGATAAAAGTGTTTATATGTAGTGATTTTAAAAGCTCAAGAATCACACTTTTGAATTATGTAGGTGACATCATTATCGGTTCCAAAAAGTATAATTATTTCATTATATGAAAATTGCGAAAAATTGCGCAATATTGCGAAAAATTGCAAAACGTGTAAAAATATTACTTGACACAAAATTATGCAGTATGTATAAAATGGGGTGAAAATTAAAAAAAAAAATTAAGGAAATGCATTACAAATAGTTGATTTATTGAATTTTCGCATATACAATTCTTATATTAGTGTGCGCAATATTGGCACAGTTTCGCCGTATGTCCATGGCACATGTCTCTATTAGAAAGCAGATATTTGTACCACGTTTTGTAATATGTTTGTAGCACTTCGAGTGCGAGAATGCCTCTCCATTTTTGTTTCTGGAAAATAAGAAAAATATTTGTCAAATAAAAATATTTGTGAACTCATATTATCATTTTTTTCACGAATATGAGAAAAATATTGACATTTTTTATTCAAATTTCTATAAAATAAGAAAAATATTAAGTTTAAAATTTAAAAATTCAGTTGTAAAATCATATTATCATCCTTTTGTTCACGAATATATAGTTCTTTTTACCTGCGATACACGAGAGGCCGTGCTTCACGACCAATGTCTGTCGATGGATGTTTCCTGGGAGAAATTTCAAAGAAAAAACTGAGGGATCAGTGATGTTGCGGCTCAAGTAAAACTTGGGATCATTTAGAACTTAGGCTCTAAAGGAACTATTATTGAGGGTTCCTTTTTCGTTCTTTCATATCCGATAGATGGCCATCGCCGGGTGCCGACGTTTTCAACTGCGCATGTGTCGAGAAGCGCGGGCCTTTTTTAAATCAATCAATAATATGAATAGTCATACAGATAAATATTAACAAACGTTTTTTATTCTTTTTTAAAACAAATTAAATTGAATTATCGAAATACCTAGCTTCTTGAAAAAAATTTAATATTAACCTAATATTGCAAGTGTATATTATATCATTTTAAATAGTCCTGCGCTTCTTGTGCATGCGCAGTGGAAAACATCGGATTTGCAACATAACCTTAAAAACTGCATATTTTCTCTGCGATATCTTCCTTTCAAGAATTTTTAATGTCTATGATTTTAGCTTCTTCATTAAATTTTTCCCAGTGCAATATTATTTAATTCGAATTATAAAGCAAAATGTGCATCATTAACTTGTAAAATCTTTTAAGTGAGTCAAGGCAGAAGTGACAAAAAGGCTCTATTAGAACCATTTGAATCCCTACTTTGGGTTCATTTAGAAACCATTTATCATTTTGGGTTCCTTTTCAGAAACAGAGGTTCCTTTTTGTTGCAGCTCCTTTAGAACCAAAAATTGGTTCTAATAGAAACCCCAGTTTTTTCTGTGTTCTATAAAATCAAGAAAACGGAACATTTCAATCAAAGTTTATTATTGCGTCACACAAAATCTACTTTCATTTTATTATTGGAATACAGAAATGGCGCCGCTTTCAAAAAACCTCTGGGTCATTTTGACCCCCGTGGGGTAACTGAGGGTTAAATTTGAAGGCTTTAAAGTGGTCTTTCAGAGTTTTGTGTCTAATTTTTCTAGTCCGCTTCCGAATAAAAATCCTTAATCTTTTTTATTAGGAAAGATTGTAATTTTAAAATTGAAAACAACTAAGCTTTATCTTCTGAATTCTGTGTTGCACCTTTTGTGAACGATGCACTTCTCCTCATTGTCTGTGAACCTATCTTCTTAAATGCCTGTGCAATATATAAACACATACATCAAGAACGAAAGTACCGATAAATTATTATACCCCTGCCGCGCCATTCCGCCGCTATTAATTATCCTTGTGCGGCTATGTGAGCGCCGAAACAATCGCTCACGCGTAATTCAATTTACAAGTAGCCGGTTCATGAACTCCATATCCCGCATAATTAAAGGACCGATCACCAGGTAATCAAGATATTAATAGCGCCGTTAATTAGCTTCTTACTGAAACTACCTTCTTAGTACCTGAAGCATTATAGGTTTATTCCAGGCAGTATACAGGATGTTTAGAGTAACTCTACTATCTGTTTCAAAAATCCTGGCCCCTCTACAAACTGAATAACTCAATCAAAAAAAAAATCGCTTAAAAAAAGGAAAAACATCTTGGCAATCCTCATTTCATGAAAAATAAGTACAATATCATTTGATCGCGATGCGTCCATAACTTTCGATGCAAATTTGCAGTGAAGGTGAAAAAACGTGGTTAAAAGCACCTCTTGTAACTTGGTCAACTTTCAACCGTTGTATTTCGTAAAAAATGCATGAATTATTTTGAAAAAAATCGAGTTGTTACCTTGAAGTTTTATTTATGAGAAGGTTTTCGAAAAATTCGAAAATATTTATAACTTTGGTGTCGGCAGTAAATAAAAGCGAAGGATGCTAACTCAGCTTCTAATCAAGCTGGAAGGCTCTACTGAGGCCAACATTTTTCAAAGAAAACAACAAATTCAATGGTGGTTTTTTAAAATTTGTTTCAACCAGATGTACGAAAGTTGAAGAAAAAAAAGGTCACTTTATGTGGCGCAGGATCAAGCAGGACATCCATACCCTGGAACCCGCTAAGAGTATCATCGACTTCTTTTGTGCCTCCAGTCCCAAAAAAAAAAGGAAAATCATAATGTGTCATAGCGTTTCATTGATGTAATTAACTGTTTCTAAAAATTCACTATTGAATTTGTTGATTTTTTTGGAAAATTGTAAGCCTCAGTAGAGCCTTCCAGCTTGATTAGAAGCTGAGTTAACATCCTTCGCTTTTATTTACTGCAGACACCAAAGTTAGAACCAAAGTTAGAACGGTCGAAAGTTCACCAAGTTATAAAAGGTGTTTTTAACCACGTTTTTTCACCTTCACTGCAAATTTTCATCGGAAGTTATGGACGCTTTGCGATCAAATGATATTGTACTTGTTCGTAATGAAATGAGTATTGAGAAGATGTTTTTCCTTTTTTTAAGAGATTTTTTTTATAGAGTTATTCAAGGATTTGTACAGGGCCCAGGATTTTTGAAACAGGTAGTAGGCAGAATCCATTTCAAGTCAGACAGGGTTCTACACTTGAAATTGCAGAATCTCTTGGGGACGAAATATGTTGTTTTTAGAGGAAGTTAGGCGATACGTATTTTTCTGATTTGCAAAAAAAAATTCTAAGAAGTTATGCGTATTTGAATTTTACTTTGATAAGGAAGATATCTTGTAAGTTTGTTGCTGGCTAAATAATTTTTGTGGCATGAGATTTTTTTCACAATCGAATTTTCCACATTTTCTCGGAAAGAATGACAGGTACGAAAAAATATTAAGGTTGAAGGTTGCACTTCTAAAAACGTTCTATGAAAAATGTCTTATGTTCTTTTACATTATCCTTTCATCGTTTACGAGAAAAATGCAAAAATTTCATTTTTTGGAAAAAAAATTTTGCGGTCTCAAAAGTGGTTCAGCGCGTATGATTGTGATAAGATGCCCTTCTTCTATTAGCAGAAATTGTAAAAAAAATATGCGAAAAAATAAAAAAAGGTGACCTTTTCCAGAAAATCTTTTATATTTTTTTCTTCAAATTTTTTAAACATGAGAAAAAAATATTTTCTGGAAAACCCCACCTTTTTTATTCTTCCAAATATTTTGGAAAAGTTTCTGCTAATAAAAGAAAGGCATCTCATCAGCATCATACGGGCTAAACCATTTTTGAGGCCAGGAGATTTTTTTCCCCTAAAACGTAATTTTTTAATTTTTCACGTAAAGGATGAAAGATATCGCAAAGAACAAGAGACATTTTTCATATAACTTTTTTAGACGTGCAAACTTTTATCTCAACATTTTTTCGTGTCTGTCATTTTTTCTGAGAAAAAGTAGGAAATTCGATTGTAAGAAAAAAAATACTCCTGGTCACAAAAGTGGCCAGAGATATAATAAATTCCAGGAGGAATAAGAAATATCTCAATAAAGGTCAAAAGTTATAGAGGTTTAAAGAAAGAAATTCGGTTTTTTTTTAAATCACAAAATTCAAATACGCATAACATTTTAGAAAATTTTTGTCGCAAATCGGAAAAATACGTATCGCCTAATTTCATCTAAAAAACAACATATTTCGTCCACGAGAGATTCTGCAATTTCAAGTGTAGATTAATAATAATAATTTGTAGTAGATAATTTGTAGTGTACCCCTGTCTGATTTGAAGTGGATTCGGTCTAAAGTTACTTTCTCTATACGAATTTTTTTGTCAGGGAGAGATAAGTAAAAGTCAGAAATTTTGAGAAAAAATGCAAAAATCAGGGCATTTCTGTAAGAAGCAATTTAAGTCAATGTCAAGAATAATTAGGACTGCCACAAAGTCACTTTTAGTGACTTTTTTTCTCAAATCACTTTTTAGTATCTTTTCATTTAATAAATTAACGCATGCATTAACCACCATTGTATTCAGCTCTATATCTATTTCTGAATTTTCTTGAAATCTTTTAGGGTATTTTAAAAGATTCGAATAAATTTGTAATATATTTCAATAATTTGTAAAGATTTTTCGGTACTTTCAAAACTTCCAAGGAATCTTAAAAAGTTCTACAAAGTTTCAAGGGAATTCAAAAAATTTTAAACGACTTGAAATAGTTTAAGGTGTCTTAAAAGATTTAAAAGCATTTTCGAAAGTTTAGAAAGTTTTCAAGAAATTGCAAAGGATTTGAATGATTTTAAGGTATTTAAAAAAAATGTAATGAGGTTTTGAAGAATTTACTAGAATTTCGGAAGGTATGGAACAATTTTATAGAACCTATAAGATTTTACAATTTTTCAAGTGATGCTAAGGGATTTTAGAAGATTTCCGAGGATTTTAATGATTTTAAGGAATTCTAAAAGCTCTCAAGATATGATTGTGTAATATTTTAATATTGTACTTTAGGATATTGTAAGAAATTCCAAGGAATTTTCAATTTGCAAAACGAAAAAAATCGGTGCAGGGATTCTTGAATAAACTTAATTTTTATTTTTTATTTTAGTTTATTATTTATATTTTCGCGTAAATTACTTTAAAACAGAGTTTTAGTAGCTTGAACTCTGTAATTTATTATAAAAAAGTACCAAAACGTGAAATATCTTTGAACATACGGGACGCATTAAGATTTTGGAAAAAGCGTGAAAAATAGCAGTTTTTGTCATTTTTAAAATATTGCTTCACTTCACAGCATGTCACTTTAAATTTGTCTCAACAAAAATTGAAGTTCATTAAATTCCCCCTGAAACTATAAAAAACCAGTATTTTTCATATCATGTCGTTTAGGAAATAAAGCCTTAAAATTAATCTATTCTATTTTTTGTTAAAAGTTATCTTTTTTAGTTAAAAATTTTTGTATTTTGTTGAAAATTTTTCTTTTTTGGTAGGAAATTCATCTTCTGGTTTGAAAGTTCAACTATTTGTTTAGAAATTTCTTTTTTTAATGGAAGATGCATCATTTCATTTAAAAGGTAATTACTTTGATTAAAAATTTAACAAATTTTGTTGAAAATTCGTTTTTTTTTCAACAAGTTTTTTTTACTTAAGATGTAGCTATTCCATTTTTTCTAGCTTTGTAAATTCATCTTTTTTTCGAACATTCGTCTTTATGACTTGAAAACTCAGCATTTTCATGAGATTTTTTTTCTTCATTGATTGAAAAATCTTTCTTGGTTCAAAATTCAACTTTTTTGTTGAAAATTTGTATTTTTTGGCTAAAAATTAATTATTTGAACTAAAAATGTAATCACAAAATTTTACATTAATAAATCCTCAGTTTTTATCAGTTTTGTTATGCACAACTGAAACTCAGTCCTTAACTTTGTGTGTAAATTTGACAACATTCCTTCCTTTTTAGAGAAAGATGAATATAATAAATTATAAATATACATACCCGTGCAGAAATTTCAGAGTGGCCCTGGTCGGGGCCAGATCTGGCCCCAATCGGGTATCCCAGTTAGGGCCAGACTCGAAATGAAACGCCTAATCCGATCAGGGCCTGACTGGGGTATCCATAAGGAAGGCCCGATCTGGCCCTGAACAGGCCCCTTCTAATGTTTGTTTATAAGAATATTATTAAAATATAATTTATTTAATAAAAAATTAAACAATCAATTAAGAATATTAAACATTATATAAATATTTTTAAAAATATTCTGAAACTTGTCGTTAGATTCACGTATTTTGTTGAAAATTCCTCTTTTATGATAGAACATTAATCTCCTTGGTCGAAAATTTATCCTTTTTGGTTAAAAATGTAAGAATTTTTTTGATAATTGGTATTATTGCTCAAAGTTAATTTTTATCAGAGTTTTTATCTGAAAATTTAACTATTCCATTTTCAGTTTATGAGGTAAAAATTCGACTATTTGGTAGGACATTTAAGAATTTGGTTGAAAGGTCGTCTTTTTAGGTAGAAAATTAATCTTATTTACTGAAAATTTAACTTATTGGTTGAAAATTCAACGATTTGGTAGAAAATTCATATTTTTGGTTAATTTTTGGTCTTTCTGGGTAGAAATTATTTTTGTTTGTTGAAAGTTCAACTTTTTGGTTGATAATTCAACTATCTTGTTAAAAATTCATATATTTTGTTGAAAAGTCCTATCCTTGTGGGTATAAAATTATTCTTTTTTGTTGAAAGTTCAACTTTTTGGTTGATAATACAACTAGCTTGATAAAAATTTATCTTTTTTATTGAAAATGATCTTTTCTGTTAAAAATTGAGCTTTCATTGTAGGAAAGGTAACTTTTTTATTTATATAATATTATATAAATATAATATTGCTAATATAATATTTGATTGAACTTTAATCTTTTTTGTTTGAAAATTCAACAATTTGGTTGAAAAGTTTTTTGCAAGTAGAGCAAAGTGTAAAAAAGTGAGGTTATAATGCCAAAAAGTTGTCGACGCTTTCTCGAAGTTCACTGTCGGAAATCTTAGAGAGCTGGATAATTCTAGTATGTCATGAACACCTCACCCCGGTCTAAAAACTTTGCGTAAATGATTAACGAGGTGAATTGAGAATCATTTAAAGCGATTTATCCACATGACTTTACCGGTTTATCAGTTTACTGTTCGTCACTTTTACAAAGTTGTCTTCCTTTCGTCCGTTCGTAGCCAAATAATCGAACGGAAGACTAATCGAATGAATTCGAGATTAGCGCGGCAAATTCAAATCTAAATAAGTATAAACTCTAAACAGATTAAAAAAACACCTACAATAATTGATACCAAATTGATAATTGTATATTTATTAACTGATTTAATGCGTCCGTAAACATACATTTTTACATATTTTGTTCAAATGCATTTAGGCTTTTTTTTAAGTTTTTTCTCGTTTCTTATTTCTTTGCATATGAGAAGTTAAATTTAACTAATTAAATTTAGGTTCGTCACTGAAATGAAAATTAGTTGAATATTCACTAATTAAGACTGAGAGTAATTTTAAATTGAAAGAATTCTAATTTTTAAACTAACTATGAATTAACAGAGGGCAGCCCGATGTGGCCCCGACCAGGACCACAACAATAGCCATAATCAGGGCCGCATTGGGTTAACCCGATCGGGGCCACGTCTGGAATCAGGATAAAATTGGGCAATTTCTTCACGGGTAATACCCTGAAAATAAAAAAAAAATAAGTTCATGCAAAAATCCCTCCAGCGATTTTTTTCTTTTTGGTCCCAAAATAATCGAGAAGTGCACGAGAAGTTCCTGGACATTTTTTTGAATTAAAAGTTATGAAATTATTATATATATTATATAATGAAATTAATATTAAAATTATTAATTAAAATTTGAAAAAGAAAGGCTGAAATGTTGGTTGAAAAACTATCTTTCTTGGTTGAAAATTCGTCTTTTTTGGTAGAAATTAATCTTCTGGGTTGAAAATTGATGTTTTTGGTTGAAAATTCAAAATGCAAAAATCATCTTTTTGGTTTCAAATTTAAGTCTTTCAGTTACAGATTTATCAGTTTAGTTGGAAATTTATCACTTTCTTTGAAAATGTAACTATTTTTTTGAAAATTCATTTTTTTTGTTGATTTGTTTTTTAAATTGAAAATGTAACTATTCCAAGCAAACCCTTTTGGATTGAACTCAATACAAATCCAGCGCGGAGTATAATAGCAATTACAGTACGTTTGAGCTTTCTGATCCACTCATTCTATTTGCTTCGAAATTACATCGTGCTGAAAATTGAAAAACGAGAGGCTCGTTTTTGTATCGGATCCTGCCAGTATAACATGAAATTGCATTTAGAGGCAAATCCAGAGAGTGCACATCGTATTTCCATTATCGCGGTTCGAATGACTCGCTATCGAATCATCAAATCTCCTATTATTAGACTCTAAAATTTCAAATTCCAGCATTTCAAGCACCCCATTCAGTGTCGGAATTAAATTTGCAGTCAATTTGTAAATACATTTTACGGATGTAATTCCAAGGTTGTGATTATATTACAATTTGAAAATTAATGTTTCCAAAAATGAATTCAATTCTACTTTTTTTCAAGGTAAATTATAATTTTTTAATAAAAGTACATTTTTTCAGTTTCAATTATAAATAATCTTATGTTAGATATTCTTGTAGCTTTGTTCAGTATTTAACAAGAAAGACTTCATTCAGATAAGTGACCTGTACTTGAAAGTTCCTTCCATACTTCAACATTTATTTTATAATAATAATTTTAATTAAAATAATAATAATTTCAAATTTTTTTTAGTTGCATGTTTTTTTTGAATTGAAATATAAAATTGAATCATAATGATTCATTTGTAAAAGTAGCTTTATATTACTGTATTTAACTATCGTGTTGAAATTTTTTGTTTGTTTGTTTGAAAATCATTTTTTTAATTCTTTGTTTAACATTTAACTCTTCCAGTTAAAGATTCATCATTTTTTAGTTGAGAATTCATCACTTTATTTGAAAACGTAACTATTTTTATGAAAAATAGTTTTTTTTTTGGTTGACAATTTGTCTTTTTTCGTTGAAGTTGAAAATTCATCATTTTAGTTGAAAGTTCATCAGTTTTTGAAAATTAATTTTTTAAACTTAAAATTTAACTACTTGATTTTTGGTTAAAAATTGATCTTTTCAAAGTTGAAAATTCAACTATTTGGTTGAAATATGGTCATTTTTAGTTTAAAATTCATATGCTTTTTTAAAAAGTCGTCTTTTTCGGTAGATACTAAACCTTCTTGTTTGAAAATTAATTTTCTTCTTTGTGAATGCATCTTTTTAGTTTTATCTTTTTGGTTTAAAATTGATCCATTGCAGTCGAAGATGAATTATTTTAGTTGAAAATTCAAGACTTTGTTTGAAAATGTAAATATTTTTAAAAAAATATTTTTTTTTTTTAACATTTTTTTTTACTGCAAATGTAACCAGTCATTACTTTAGTTTAAAAGTTGAACTCTTTGGTTGAACATTAATTTTTTCAACTAAAAAATTAACTATTCAGTTTTTTGGTTGACAATTTATCTTTTGTAGTTGAAAATTCATGTATTTTGTTAAAAATTTGTCTTCTTTGGTAGAAATTAATCTTCCAGGTTGCAAATTCAACTATTACAGTTGAAGATTCATAATTTTAGTTTGATCGTATTCGTTGAAATGAATGAGTTTCACGATTTACAGAGGAAACATTGTTTAACCAATGAAAATTGTTAAAAAAATTGCTGAATATCCTTTAGAAATGATATTACTCTCAGCATCCGTTAATTGTGTCATTAATTCCAGAAAATAATAACTTTTCTCGCTTTACAGAGGGAAAAATTATTTAAACAAATTAAAATTGTTTGAATAATCACAAAATATTCTTTACAAATATATTGCTCTCAACATTCTTTTACTGCGTAATTATTTCAAGAAAATAATAACTTTTTACGATTTTTGGAAGAAAAAATTGTTTAAACAAATTAAAATTGTTTGAATAATTACCAAATATGTTAAACAATAAGTACTCTCTTGACATTCGTCAACTTTGTATAATTTATCCCGAAAGATAATAACTTTTCACGATTTACAGAGGAAAAAAATTGTTTTACAAATAATAATTGTTCAATCAATTAAAATTATTTAAAATATACTTCAAAACTCGTCACTCATCGATTAAAAATAATTCATATTGAAAAAATGTCAAAAAATACCGTCTTTTCCTTGAATTTGATAGAAAACTGCTATTTTGCATTTTTTAGGGCATTTTCCGGGCACAATAAAATAGGATTTGGAGTGTCAAAATTAAAAGTTATTGGATGAAAATTATTCTATACTTTAATTCAAAAAAAGTTTATAACAAGTACTTCTTTTTTCCATTTTTTTTTTAATCGAGCTTTTCCCATTTAAAACCCCATGTTAATTCCAAAAGCCCGGGGGCACGGATTACCTTTGAAAAAAAGTACCAAATTTCTTTTTCTGAAAAATCAACAAACTGAAGGGGGGGGGGCCCCTTATCAACAAAAATCGAAAGTCGAATTTTTCCGGGTATAAGTTTGGACCACCCTACTGTATACATATTCCGAGTCTATTGTTATAAAAAATTCGAAATATTCGAATGGCTCCGTACTATGAAAAATTAAAATAAATAAATAATAATTTTTTTTTCTTCAGGATTTGATTAGACACCCTGTATTATTATATTTATTTAATAGATAAGAAATATAATAATTCAAATTGTTTATTACAGTATTAATACCAAATAAAGTAGCATGCTGTATGTTGTACGTTTTATAAAAATAAAAATGAAAGAAATTCTGTTAGAAAAAAATGTATGATCTCGGATTACATCGATCTAAATTATGAATTCAAGTGCCTCGGGCTCGATTACACGGTCCGGCATATACATAAGGTTCAGAAGCATAATCGACCGCCCCCGCATTAAAAATGCAGGCGAGCTCGTCTTACTGCATTAAAAACGGACGTAAACATAATTTTTATTTATCGCATCCCACAGATCGACACGAACATAGAAATATCGATTTTTAGATGCCGGATATTGCAAAACATTATGGATTTAATTAATATTGCGAATAGCGCATCACGTATGCAAATACAATTCATGTGAGAATAATTTTCAATTTATTCTGTCAATTATGAAGATTCTCGGTAAAAATAATGTTATTCTAAATTCGTATAGATTCTAATTTTTAATCGTTTTTATTGGTTTAATTTTTTTTAAACATTTAAATAAAAATTCTTAATGGAGGAATAAAAATTGGATGGAAGGTGACAATTTCCTGTGTTTAATATATCGAATTGAAAACATGTTGTTGTACTTTAGGGTATTCCTGCATGCGGGTAAATTTAAAAATGAATTATTCAGCTGCTTAACTTTATTCTTATCTCTTCTTTCTCAGAAAGGAAATACTGAAAATATAAGTATTTATATTTTTTTCATCATTCTGTGGAAAAATATTCATAAAAACAAAGTCTTTTTTGCATATTTTGAAATTACTACTAATTCCAAAATCATTCAAAATTTTTTGAGTTCATCGGGCTTTGGACTATTTACTAAATTCACCGTAAAATTTAGTCATCTACTTTTCTAGATTTGACGATAGATTAAAAATAAGGTAAAAATATCTAAAACCTTTGGTAAAGAATTTCAGTCTTTTAAATTGTTGTTAAAATATACAGTTATGTTAGTAAATAGCACTAATAATAAATTAATGTTCATTTGGGTTTTTATATCATTATTATATATTCTGGAATTCTAAGTCTTTCTGAAGTTTTCCATTTTCGATACTGATCCCTTTTGAAGATATTTACAATTTTAATTTCGCCAACTTGTTTAATTTTACATTTTTATAGTGTAGAATCATGAAATTTTTAATATTTTATTTAAACAGATCTATCTTGAAGATTTGCAATTGATGATTTATTTCTTAATGTGTATAATTTAGAAAGATTTAATTTTGAATGTTTTATTTTAGCATGTTCAATTTTGATAATTTGCAATTGAAAACTCATCAATTTTAAAAAGGTTTAAATCAAAATTCTTGAATTTGGATAATTTTGAAGAACAACAAAAAACAAAAAAAGTTGAATAATTTTTAATTATAATTTACGTGTAAGATTTAAAATTTAAAGTTCTATAATTTTCACGAATTGCAATTAAAAATTCCTGAGTTTTGAAAAATTATGATCCTTTTTGTTGGAATAGTTCAATTTTAAAATTTGCAACTGAAAATTCTTCAATTTAAATGATCTGCAATTTAAAATTCTGCAATTTTTAGGATTTACCATTAAAGATTCATTAATTTGAAATGTTTATAGTTTAAATTTACGTATTTTTTGACTCTTTTTTTGAATATGTAGTTCAATTTTGAAGATTAATAATGGAAAATTCTTCAATTTTCAAGATTTACAATTGAAAATTCATCAATTTCAACGAATCTCAATTGAAAATTCTTTAATTTTTATGATTTACAATTAATGACCAATTAATTGGAAATGTTCGTAGTTTAAATTGACATCATTTTAGACTTTTTTAGAATATGTAGTTCAATTTTCAAGATGTACAATGCAAAATTCTTCCATTTTGAAAATTTTCGGTTGAATATTCTTTAATTTTAAAGAGCTTTAAATTAGAATTTTTAAATTTTGATGATTTTGAAGAACAAAAGTCAAGAGTTTCCAATTCTAGATCATCCAAATTGAAAAATTTTAGATGTTAATCATCAGAATTACTCAAGTTTAATTGTAAAATTTAAAATTTGTCTAATATTTTACTATGATTTACGTGTATGATTTATAATTCAAAGTTCTACCATTTTTAAGAGTTGCAGTTAAATATTTTTGTAATTCAAAAATATATAATTTTAAAATATCCAAGTTTCAAGATTTATATTTTAAATCTATGTAATTTTTAACCTATTTGTTGGAATAGTTCAATTTTGAAGATTTACAATTTAAAATTCTTCATCTTCACCGATTCTCCATTGGAAGTTATTCCATTTTTAGGATTCACAATTGAATATTAATTAATTTAAATCTTTTAAAGCATAAAATTACGTAAGTTTGAACATTTTTTTGGAATATGCAGTTCAACTTTGAACATTTTCAATGCAAAATTGTTCAATTTTTAAGATTCGCAATTGAAAATTCGGATGATTTTGAAGATCAAAAGTCAAGAGTTTTTCATTCCAAAGATGAAACATTTCAAATTAAAGAAATTTCAAATATAAATGATCGGAATAATCATCTGAAATCATCATCAGAAATATCAGTTAGAATTTTCAATTATCAATATCAAACCCAGCATAATTTTCAATTGTATTCAAATTTTCAAAATTAAAAACTCTTCAGTTTTAAAGATTTACAATTTTCTACAATTTTTAAAAATTACAATGGAAAATTATTGAATTTTGAAAATATATATTTGAAAATTATTCAATTTCGAAGATTTATATTTTAAAGGTATGTAATTTTGAACTTATTTTTGGAATATTTCAATTTTTAATATTTGCAAATGAAGACTCTTAAATATATATATTTAATGTGTATAATAGAAAATTATACAATTTTGAATGCTTTTTTTTTAACAGTTCAATTTTGACGATTTAAAATTGAAAATGAATTTCCACTAGAGTGGAAATGCAGGTGTGTTGGGTAGGAAGTAACTAAATTTTATTGAATAGGACATGCTGAAAATATTTGAAAAAATTACATAACAGTTGGGGATGTGGTCCAAATCATCTTATTATGTCTTTATTATATGGGGAAGGAAGGGGTTATAATTAGCCAGAGTAGGCGCTGCGTGCCCATACTTTCCCTCTCCTACTCCTCCTATATTCCCCTACTCCCTCTCCCGTCACTTCACCCTTAGCCCCCTTTCCCAACTTTTTTCTCCTTTATTCCCCCTCTCCACGCTTCTTCACATCCCCTACTTTCCCCGACCCCATTTTCCATAATTTCCCATCACATTCCTTTGTTCCCCACCTTTCATTTCCCTACCCTTCATTTATTCTTCCACCATTTTCCCCTGGCTTCCCCTACTACCCCCTCGCTTCATCTACTCCCACCTCATTTCCCCTATTTCACTTACTTCACGTACCCTCATTTCGCCTCACATCCTCTTCTTCCTCTTTATTCATATTCTTCCACTTCCCCTCCTCTCATTTCCTCTCACTTCCCCTAGTTTTCCTACCCCCATTTCCCATAATTTTCCCTCACTTCCTCTTGTTTCATATCCTTCATGTCGCTTCAGTTCACTTATTCTTCCACTATTTCCCCTGGCTTCTCCTACTTCACCCTCGCTTCATCTACTCCCACCTCATTTCCCCTCCTCTCGTTTCCCTTTACTCCCCCTTATTCCCCTCCCAGCTTTTGTCTTCACTTTCCCAACTTCGAAAAATGTACGACGGATGGACGGAGGAACACCCGATTGAAACTATTAGGGGTTCTGCTCGGGGCTACGAAACCCTAAAAATTGGCTAAAATTGTGTTACGTAATTTATGGATGGCCCCTACGAAAAACAAATCTTCGAAAAATATTGCAATTTATTTTTAGAACGAAGAAAAACTATAATGTTTAATTACCTCTAGAAAAATTGAATTAATCAAAATGCGTATTATTCGAAAGGTTTTATTATTTTTTTGAGGTTCCAAAATTTCGAAGGGTTGAAATCGTAATATGCACTCGCCTGCATAAAATGAGGACATTCGTGCTGTTCATGTCGAGAACAAGGCTTGCACCTCTGAATTCGTGTCAGATGATCCCAATTACGCTTTAATTAGAGTCTCGTGAAATTTCGTTTGATCATCCTAGCAATATATCGTAGAAGCAGGAGAAATGAGAAATTAAAATCAAAGCTAGGTCATAGCTGAAAAGCAGAAGCAATCATGGAAGAATAAATGCAAAAGCGAAAGGAAGACAAAGCTGAAGATTAGCATATAAATCTATAAAATTAAAAGACCTTAAGCGAAATGCAAGTGAAGAATATAATTATAATTACACTATTAGAAATTTCTTGAAAGTTCAAACACTTTTAAATTACAAAATGTAATTTGCAAATTTTGCAAAAGAAAACCCTTCAAAGGTACAGTTAAATAAATGCTTAATAAGTTTGACAATCACTTTCATATTTGAGGGGCTGATAGCAAAAGCGGAGTATAAAAGTCGTTGGAGCAAAAAGGAGTTAAGAACAATGCGGGCAAAAACGAGTTAAAAAGAAACAAGAATAACAAGGATCGTATCGAATATCATAACATAAAAGTGTAATACAATGATAGATTATAATATAATCGACCGTACTATTATATCGTTATATTATAATAAATGATATAATCTTCGTTATTCTTGTTTCTTTTTAACTCGTTTTTGCCCGCATCCTTCTTAACTCGTTTTTGCTCCGACGATTTTTCTACTCCGCTTTTGCTATCAGCCCCTCATTTCAGACTTCACACTATTTTCCCTATTTGCTTGTTCACCCCCTTTTTTTAAAGAACTCTTATTTTTCCCCTGTTTTCAAGAAAGTTCCCCTTTTTCTCAATTTTTGCTAACATGCGAACTGAATTAATAAATCCCAATAAGAAAATCGAACTATTTTTGGTTGAAACTTAATTTTTGTTTGTCAGAAATTCGCTTCTTTTTTGGTTGAAAACCAAACCTTTTTATCTAAAAGTTTAACTTTTCAATTGTTAGTGGAAAATTAATCCTTTTTAGTTGAATATTTGACTTTTTCAGTTGAAAATTAATCTTCTTGGTTGAAAATTGAATGATTTCGTTGAGAATTCGTTTTTTTGTTGTTGAAAATTAATCTTTTTCATCTGAAAATTTAACTGTTCCATTTTTGTTGGAAAATTAATCTTTTTTAGTTGAAAATTATACTTTCTTAGTAGAAAATTAATTAACTAAATGTAATCTTCTTCTGTCAAAAATTCAACTACTTGGTTAAAAGTTGAACTACTTTGTTAAAAATTCATTTTTTTGTTTGAAGGTGCATCTCTTTGGTTGATAACTTAACTATTCCATTTTTAGAAAATCAATCTTCTTGGTTAAAATATAATCTATTTCGTTGAGAATTCTTCTTTTTTGTTCGAAAAATGAACTACTTGGTTAAAAGTTAAACTAATATTTAAAAATTCATTTTTTCTCGAATTGTCTATTCGTACGGCCGGACGTACGAGTATATATTGACATGATTTGTACGAATATTCTCAGCTTTTTTTTGGAAGTTCATCATTTTTGTTAAAAATTCATAGTTTGGGGTCGAAAATTCAACTTTAATTCAAATTTACCAATTTTGGTAGAAAATTAACTTTTTTGTTGAAAAATCACATCTTCGGGTTAAAAATTCAACGGTTTTGTAGATAAATCGCCTTTTTGGCTTCAACATTCAACAATTTTGTTAAAAATTGATGTATTTTGTTGAAAATTTATCTTTTCTAACAGGGCATTAAATTTCTTGGTAGAAAATTCGTCCAATTTGGTTAAAAATTTAAATATTTGGTTAAAAATTCATCTTTTTTGTTAAAAAATCATCTTTTTGGTTAGAAAATTAATCTTGTTTTTTGAAAATTCGCTGATTTGTAGATAATTCTTCGTAGAGAATTAATCTTCCTGGTAGAAAAATTATCTTTTTGGTTATAAGTTTAGTTATTTGGTCAGAAATTCATCGTTTTTGTTGTCAAATCAACTATTTGTTTAAAATTAAACTATTTTTATAAAAATTTAACTGTTTGGTAGAAAATTAATTTTTTTGTTGAAAAATTATTTTTTTGGGTTAAAAATTCAACTTTTTTGTAGATAATTCGTTTTTTTAGCTTCAAAATTCCACCATTTTATTGCAAATTGATGTATTTTATTGAAAATGTATCTTTTCTAACAGGGCATTAAATTTCTTGTTAGAAAAGTCATCCATTTTTGTTAAAAATTTAAATTTTGGGTTAAAAATTCAGTTTTTTTGTTAAAAAATCATCTTTTTGGTTAGAAAATTAATCTTGTTTTTCGAAAATTCACTAATTTGTATATAATTCGTCTTTTTGGCTTCAAAATTCAACAATTATTTTTGAAAATTGATGTATTTTGTTGAAAACTCTCCTTTCTTGGTAGAGAATTAACCTTCCTGGTAGAAAAATTATCTTTTTGGTTATAAGTGTACACTGTAAAAAAAGTTGGTGTAATTTTACGTCGTGCCACGATGGAAATTATTCGATCAGCGTGCGACGATGTAAGTTCACACACTTTTGTAAAAAAAAATGCAGGACGTAAATTGCCAGGACCACATTTCAATTTTGAGGTTATGTTCGTGAGGTTATAAATTTTCAAACACTCTAGCAGGATAAATAAAGCGCATATTACTTTTCTTAGGTATCGTTTTGAATGAAAAAGACATTTTTTTTTATTCACATAGAACTCATCACTATTAGAGCAATATTAGAGACTCTGAGACGTAATTTTATGATAAAGTCCAACGCGCCATCTCTTTCTGTCAGTTTGTCGATGGATTGTCGATTTATGTCCTGTTTGTAATTTCTCAGGGTGCCAAGACGTAACAATACTACCCGTGTGTGAAATTATGCTAAATACTGCAACTTTACCAAAAAAGTGTTAATTTATGAGCTGATTTAAATTTATTCACTGAACGTAAATTGACTACGTTCCACACAGATCGAATAATTTCCATCGTCAGACATAGTAATTTTACATCGGACAGTTATTTCATACTATTCCATAGGGTGAAATTGGAGTAGATCGTGAATTTCGGAGCGACATTGGTAAATTTACCAGGTTATACCAGAGATGAGGTGGTTATACATTGTAATTTATAATACACTGCTCGTGAAATTACAATCTAATTGTAGATATCACCAAAGATTTTTTTACAGTGTAGCTATTTGGTCAGAAATTCATCTTTTTTGTTGACAAATCATCTTTTTGGTTAGAAAATTAATCTTGGTTGTTGAACGCTCATATTTTTGGTTGAGGATTCAACTATTTGATTAAAAATTAAACTATTTTTATAAAAAGTTATTTATTTAGTAGAAAATTAACTTTCTTGTTGAAAAATCATAATTTCGGGTTGAACATTCAACTGTTTTGTAGATATTTTGCCTTTTTGACTTCAAAATTCATCAATTTTATTGAAAAGTAATGTATTTTGTTGAAATCTCTTCTTTTTTATAGAGCATTAATCTTCTTGGTAGAAAATTTCTATTTTTGGTTAAAAATGTTAATATTTGGATAAAAATTTGTCATTTTGACTTTAAAATTTATCAGTTTTATTGAAAATTGATGTATTTTGTTGAAAATTCGTCTTTTTTGTATAGCAATAATTTTCTTTGTAGAAACTTCATCTATTCGATTAAAAATTTAACTATTTGGTTAAAAATTAATTTTTTTTGTGAAAAATCGTATTTTTGGTAAAAAAATTAATTTTGTTTGTTGAAATTTCATCTTTTTGGTTGAGGATTCAACTATTTGGTTAAAAATTAAACTATTTTTATGAAAATTTAACTATTTGGTAGAAAATTAATTTTTTTGTTGGAAAATCATATTTTTGGGTTGAAAATTCAACTGTTTTGTAGATAATTCGTTTTTTAGCTTTAAAATTCCACCATTTTATTGCAAATTCGTTTTTTTGGACAGAAAATTAATCTTGTCTGTTGAAAATTCATCTTTTTGGTTGAGGATTTGACTGGTTAAAAATTCGTTTTTTTGTTGAATTTTTTTTTATTTAAAAATTTGGTGATTCCATTTTATGTTAAAAAAATATCGTTTTCACTTGAAAATTCAACTATTTGGTTGAGGATTCAACTATTTTGCAGAAATTTTTTTTTTTCGTTTAATTCAACCGATGTGAAATTCGTCTATTAGTAGAAAATTCATATTTTATGGTAGAAAAATCATTCTTCTTGGTGAAAAATATACTTTTTTTTTAAGATTCAACTGTCTACTGAAAAATTTGTATTTTTGGCGTAAAAATTCAACTGTTTTTGGTCAAATTTTAATCTTATTTGTTTGTAAATTCGACCATTAGGTTGAAAATGCATCTTTGTGGGTTGTAAATTCAGCATGTATACCATTAAGCCATTTCCCTTTCAGGGTAGGCGTGACATTACCCGATTCGGGTAGTGTTTCTAGGTGGATAGTTTTCTTGTAGTTATAAATAACTACAAGTTTGGGCTCACCACACCCATAATATGCCAACAGCACACAGTATTCTCGAATGGTCACCCATCCAAGTACTAACCGCGCCCAACGCTGCTTAACTTCAGTGATCTGACGAGAACTGGTTTTTTCAGCGTGGCATGGCCGTTGGCCATTTTGATAAATTCATTTTTTTGTCTAAAATTCAACTTCAGTCCTTTTGGATTGAAAATTCATCTTTTTTTGGTTGAAAATTAACTTCTTTGTTGAAAATTCAAGTGTATGCGGAAAAATTCTTCTTTTGGCTTGAAAGTTCAATTATATGGTTAGAAATTAATTTTTTGTTTGTTGAAAATTCGTCTTTTTGGTTTGAAAATTCATATCTTTTGGT
>CAKNYM010051593.1:0-23385 GCA_932195095.1 Andricus curvator | reverse complement strand
GTTTGAAAATTCATATCTTTTGGTAGAAAATCCTTTTTGGTTGAAAATTCAACTATTTCGACTTGAAACTCTGGTAACTGAAAATGTCTTTTATTCGCTTGTAACTAAAAATTAATTTATAAAAATCCTTTTTATGCTACTTTTTGTTTGTCAAAACAGTATTTTAAATTTATTTTCATAAACAAATTGTATAGTTTTTATCGTACTATGATACACAGTTATTTAAAACTATGAATTCCACGGAATAATACAGATGGAATCCAAAATTAGAAGAAGAAAACAGGGATATTGAATGGTAGTATAATAAGAAATAAAAGTGAATTGTGAAGCAAAATGAGGATCTCAAGGGTGTACATGAGAGAATAAATTTAATCGAATTGATTTATTATAATTAACTTAAAGGTAGCTTATATTTAACCTCAATATCAACTCCGGATTAAAACAAACATTCAACTAATTTATACATAAATGTATATTTTCGTAGCTCATTTTCCGTACTGTAATTACAGTATTACACTCATATTGAAATCATACAATCATTATTCATGGCAATGATTATAAAAAAAAAACCTATTCAGAAAATATGGATGGGCTTTTATGTAAATTATTTGATTTGTGAGCAATGCGGGAACAATAAAATTTGTCATAAAAGCTTATGAGTGGCTCTAAAGAGACTACAGATTCTAATTAATTTGATATATCAACTACAGTATTTGACTTTATATACCTACCCATAGTAAGCTAAAGCAAAGTCTGCTGTTCTCAAATTTTGAAGCCTTTTTTTTCAAAAGTAAAAATCCCAGAGCTTTTCTTTTTAATTTAAGTATTTTAAACTAGATTAAAATCAAATTCAAAATCCTATTTAACGTCCAATACTCAAGTTAATGTATAGAATTCCTGAAAATAAAAACAAAAATCCAAAGACCAAATTTGGACCACCACCATAAAATGCTCCTATTGTAATTTAAAAAAAAATATCATCTCATTTTTCCCCCTTGGACAAAAAAATTAAAATTAAAAAAAAATGATAAGACAACCAACCAATCCCCTTCCTTCTCTTTTTTTTATTTCTTTCGTCTTTTTTATTTTTATTATTATCAAATCACAACACCAAAACATTCATAATATTTACCAACGTTTCTTTTCATTTTTCTTTACTCTTTTTTATTTTTTGTCCAAGGAAAAAAAATGAAATGAATTTTTTTTTTCAAATTACAATAGGAGCATTTTATGGTGGTTGTCCAAATTTGGTCGTTGGATTCTTGTTTTTATTTTCAGGAATTCTATACATTAGCTTTTTTTTATAATTTTCAGAAATTTCAACTTTCAAAATGTGATGCAAAAAAACTTGGAATTACTCTATAATTTAAAGTTGAAATTAATAATTTAAAAATAGCGAATTTCGAATTTAGAATAGTGAGAACGCAATAATTCTAAGGCTTCGAATTTTTTAAACTTTCAAATAAAATCTGTATTAAAAAAAAAGTTTACACTTTTAATAGGGTAGAACGAAAAAAAAAAAATTTAATTTAGAGGGGGTTCAAAAGTTGTGGTTTGGTACCCGGATTTTCCGTTATGAATACTTTGAATAATTATTTTCGAGATTCATCCTAAAATAGAAATGCAGCGTGACCAGACAAAAAATTTGTGGGTCATACTTTGAAGTGATTTTTTTAAATATATAAGTAAAATCTGGGAATCTAAAATATTTCAAAAATGGTAGTAATATTATTCAACAATTTTTCATTTTAAATTTGTAATTTGGGAAAGGTGCTTTGATGTAAGTAGTTTACTTCCAAATTTTTAAATAAAATGTATTATTCAAAGGTAAAGTGGAAAATGTCTTGGACTTCAACTTTTAGGCAACCATTCATTAACACTTTTGTTCTATCTAAATCATGACTACTTGATGTGTTAAAAATTTTTAGTAATTTTTTTACTAATTTCCAATTATTTAAACAGTTTATTTTGATCAAAGAGTGACTGTACGGTGGAATTTTTTAGATTCCATAAGTTCTTTAATCAATGCTAAGAGTAAATCTATTAGCTTCAGTGATTTGCATAACGTTTAAATAATTCATAATTGATAAAATATACCTCGTAAGAGAAAAAAAGTTAGGAAAAGGCCAGTTTGTTTGTTATTTCTCTACCAATTAATTTATTTCGCGCTGTGAATTCGTTTCTCAAATTTTCAAAACATATTTTTCTAATAATCTCCCAAAATCAGGAAATGCAGATAAAAATTGAGATTTGTATCAAACCAAGCCTCTTTCGACCTTAAATAAAACCCAATAAAAAACTTCAACTATTTCTGGTTAAAAGTTAATTCTTTTTATTGCGAAATCTAGTCTTATATATTTGGTTTAGAATTTATCTCTTTTGGTCAAAAAGTGAACTGTTTTGTTAAATTTTTTATTTTTTCGGATTTAAAATTCATCTTTTGGTAGAAATGTCTTTTTTCTTGTTTGAAAGTCAATTATTTTTCATTAAAAAAGTCTGCTATTATATTTTTGGTTCAGAATTGATCTCCTTTGATTAAAAATTCGACTATTCAGTTGAAAATTCAACTTTTTTGTTAAAAAGTGATATTTTTTGGTTGAAAATTCATCTTTTTTGGTTCAAAGTTAATTATTTTTATTTAAAAATTGTACAATCATATTATTGGTTCAGAATTTATATATTTAGATTAAAAATTTGACTATTTTGTTGAAAATGTAATTATTTTGCTGAAAATTTGACTGTTTTGTTAAGGAAACTTTTTTGGTGGAAAATTCATAGTTTTCGGCTGAAAATTAATTATTTTTATTTAGAAAGTCTACAATTATATTTTGTGTTTATAATTAATCTCTTTTGGTTAAAAATTGGACTATTTTGATCAAAATGTAATTATTCCGTTGAAAATTCAGCTGTTTTGTTACAAAAACTTTTTTGGTGGAAAATTCAACTTCCTTATTGAAAATTTGTTTTTCTTATCGAAAATTGTTTCTTTTGGATTTCAAATTCATCTTTTGGCAGAAAAGTCGTCTTCTTTGGTTGAAAGTGATTTTTTTTCATGGAAAAGTCTACTATAATATTGTTGATTCACAATTCGTCTCTTTTGGTTAAAAATTGAATTATTTTGTTAAAAATTCAACTATTTTGTTAAAAAATCAAATTTTCGGGTTGAAAATTAACTATTTTTATTCAAAAAGTCTACAGTTATATTGTTGTTTCAGCATTTTTTGACTATTTGGTTAAAAATTTAATTATTTTGAGAAAAATTCAACTATTTTGTTAACAAGTCCTAGTTTCTGGTTGAAACTTATTTATTTTTATTTAAAAAGTCTACAATTATATTTTGGGTACAGAATTAATCTCTTTTGGTTAAAAATTTTACTCTATGGTGGAAAATCTCATTATTTTGTTGAAAATTCCACTATTTTCTTAAAAAGTCATCTTTTTTTATCAAAAATTCAACAAAATGTTACTATTTGGTTGAAAGTTAATTATTTTGTTGACAATCAACTATTTTATTAAAAAGTCATCTTCTTCGAATAAAAGTTCATTCTTTTTATTTAAAAAGTCTACAATTATATTTTCTGTTCATAATTCATCTCTTTTGGATCAAAATTCTACTATTTGGTAGAAAATTGCATTAATTTGTTAAAAATCAACTGTTTTGGTAAAAATTGGACTTTTTGGAATTAAAATTCGTCCTTTTGCTTTGAAAATACATCTTTCGCTAGAAACGTCGTATTTTTTGGTTGGAAATTCATCTTTCTGGATTGAAAATTCAACTGTCTTCTAAAAGATTCGTCTTTTTCGTTTCAAAATTCAACTATTTCTTCGAAAAAGCAGCTATTTTTGGTTGAAGTTTAGACATCATTGTCGGAAAATTAGATTATTTGGTTGAAGATTCATCATCGTAGGTTGAAAATTCAACTATTTGGTTACAAATTCTACTATTTTGTTGGAAATTCATCTATTTTGGCGGAAGACTAATCTGCTTGGTGAAAAATTCATTTTTTTTGGTTGAAAATTTATCTTTCTTTGTTGAAATTTAACTTTTTAATTGAAAATTCATCTTTTTGCATTTAAAAGTCAAATGCTTTCTAAAAAAATCGACGCTTTTGCTAGAAAATTCAACTATTTTGTTGAAAATTCAACTATTTTGTTAAAAAGTCATATTTTCTGGTTCAAAATTAACCATTTTTATTTAAAAAGTCTACAATTATATTTTGGGTTCAGAATTTATCTCTTCTGGTTAAAAACTGTACTATTTGTTGGAAAATCTCATTATTTTTATGAAAATTACACTATTTTATTCAAAAGTAATCTTCTTCGAATAAAAGTTAATTCTTTTTATTTTAAAAGTCTACAATTATATTTTCAGTTCATAATTCATCTCTTTGGATAAAAATTCTACTATTTGATAGAAAATTGCACTAATTTGTTAAAAATCAACTGCTCTGGTGAAAATTGGATTTTTTTAATGGAAAATTCGTCCTTTTGCTTTGAAAATACATCTTTTGCTAGAAACGTCATATTATTTTATATTTTTTATATTTACTATTTATATTATATTTTTTGGTTGGAAATTCATCTTTCTGGATTGAAAATTCAACTGTCTTCTAAAAGATTCGTCTTTTTGGTTTCAAAATTCAACTATTTCTTTGAAAAAGCAACTATTTTTGGTTGAAGGCTAGACATCATTGTTTGAAAATTAGATTATTTGGTTAAAGATTCATCGTCGTAGGTTGAAAATCAACTATTTCGTTACAAATTCTACTATTTTGTTGGAAATTCGTCTATTTTGGCGGAAAATTAATCTGCTTGGTGAAAAAATGCATTTTTTTTTAATTCATTAATTTGGTTGAAAATTCATCTTACTAGGTTGAAATTTAACTTTTTTGTTGAAAATTGATCTTTTTGCATTTAAAAGACAAATGTTTTCTAAAAAAATCGAAGTTTTAGCTAGAAAATTCAACTATTTTGTTGAAAATTCAACTATTGTGTTAAAAATTCATATTTTCTGGTTCAAAATTAACCATTTTTATTTAAAAAGTCTACAATTATATTTTGGGTTCAGAATTTATCTCTTCTGTTCAAAAATTTTACTATTTGGTGGAAAATCTCATTATTTTGATTAAAATTACACTATTTTATTCAAAAAGTCTACAATTATATTTTCTGTTCATAATTAATCTCTTTTGGATAAAAATTCTACTATTTGGTAAAAAATTGCATTAATTTGTTAAAAATGAACTGTTTGAGTAAAAATTGGACTTTTTGGATAGAAAATTCGTCCTTTTGCTTTGAAAATACATCTTTTGCTAGAAACATCGTATTTTTTGGTTGGAAATTCATCTTTCTGGATTGAAAATTCAACTGTCTTCTAAAAGATTCGTATTTTGGTTTTAAAATTCAACTATTTCTTCGAAAATCAACTATTTTTGGTTGAAGTTTAGACGTCATTGTTTGAAAGTTAGATTATTTGGTTGAAGATTCGTCATCGGAGGTTGAAAATTCAACCTCCAGTTACAAATTCTACTATTTGGTTGAAAATTCATTTTTCTAGGTTGAAATTTAACTTTTTTGTTAAAATTTCATCTTTTTGGATTAAAAAGTCAAATGTTTTCTAAAAAGTCGACGTTTTAACTAGAAAACTCAACTTTTTTGGTTGAAAACAAAATATACTTGGACTTGAAATCTTAGGAATATTGTATCTACATTAATGTACATGATATATTTGACCTTGGAGTTCTAAAATGTTTAATTCTTTTCAAATTTTTTATGATAAAACAATTAGTATTGAATAATAATAATTATTATTATGAACGCTTAAACTCTGACCGAAGTAAATGTAATTTTTGAGTGAAACGTTTCTTCCAAAAAGTGAAGATTCACTTAGATTTACTTTTTGCAAGATATAAACTAAAAAAATTGAATGATTCCGATAGAGGTTAAAATTTTCAAAGATTTGGCTTTTAATAATGGTTTTTGAAAAAATTGAGCGAAAAAACCAATACTGGATTTGAGGAACATTCCGGTCGTTAGAAGCAAAGCGCTTCGTCCAGAAACTGAAGATTCACGTAGGTGTAAATAAGTTTGATCGACTGCGTAGTACACTATTAAATGTGTTTGCTTTATTTTCTCCATTAAGTTTGATTTCGTAAAGGCGTTTTACGTCAGACATTACTCACACAATGATGGGAGCTCGTAAACTCGACGAGGGAAGATCAGACAGTGGCTTTTGTCGCAAGTGTGGGCGATGAGGTCGTCTTGGCAGCTTCCTTTCGCTGGAGGCTTGAGGTGGTCGCGCGACGGAAGTGCTCCACGCCTTTAAGAGGATGTCACAATTAATGTTGACCGGGGCTCGTTAGCACGTTTCCTTTTTCCCTGACTCATTCCGCCGATAGACACATGAATAACCAAGAACTAAGAGGAAGCAAAGAAACAGGAAAAGATCATTTTGGGTTCGCTCAATTAGTGCCCGTTCATCTCTTCAGTTCTTCAATTCACTCATCCTCACTTGGAAACTGTCCAAAAAGAATTTAAGGTAAGAAGGGACTATTCAAAAACTACACTACTAACCCAGGAAAGTCGTAGAAAAAATCTGAAATGTATACCACACAGTCTTTGCAGTGTCATTTTTAATTCAAGCGAATAAAACTTAAATAATCTTCAGGGGTTCCCGAGATATGAATAAAAATGTTCGAGTGTTTCTGCGTCAAGTTTTAGTCGGCGATTACCGATGTCGACCGCGAGAGCGGTGATCGCCGATAATTTCTCAGATTTTCTGTAACTTCAACTCGTGCTGTAACTTACGAAACTTAAAAAAAAATTGAAATTGACGGAAGGTAATCTTTGAAATATTATCTTTAATTTGAGCCGATAAAGCTTCAAAAATCTTCACGGGTTCTCAAGATATGAAAACAAATTTCTAAACGCTTCAGTCGGCGGACACCGCAGTCGACCGGCCTCGCGGGTTACGCCGACTGAAACCCGAAGCAGGCACGCTTGGACATTTTTCATCATATCTCGGGAACCAATGAAGATTTTTGCAGTTTTATTGGCTTGAATTAGGCGTGTGACATTCAACCACAAAGTGTTGCATTTTTAAATAAATACTTGACTCTTCAAGCTAAAAAAACGAATTTTTTAGAAGACTGTTGAATTTTCAAATTAGAACTTTTCCAGCCAAAAAGATGACTTTTCAATCCGAAATTCCGTTAATTTCCATTTAAAAAAATTGTAAACAAAAGAGTTGAATTTTCGACCCAAAGATATCACTTTTAACAAAATAGTTGAATTTTCAACTGAAGTGATGAATCTTCAACTACAAACAAAATTAATTTTGAACAAAAACAAGTTTCACTTTCAACTAAATAGTTGAATTTTCAATCAAACAGATTAATTCTCAACGAAAAATATAATAGTTGATATTTCAACCAAAAAGAGACTAACTTCAAATCAAAAACTGTCAAATTTAGCGGAAAAGAGTCTAATTTTTAATAAAAACAGTTAAATTGAACAAAGAAAGACGAATTTTCAACAAAATAGTTTAATCCTCGGCCAAAATAGATTAATTTTGAACCAAACAGTTGTATTTTCAATTGAAATAGATCAAATTTTTAACAAAATTAATAAATTTTTAAACTACGGCGAAAAATTTTCCACAAAAGAGTTGAATTTTTGACCATAAAAGATGACTTTTATCAAAATAGTTGAGTTTTCAACTAAAATGATGGATCCTCGACAGCAAAAAAAGGAATTTTTAACAAAGAAGTTTAACTTTCACTCAAATAGTTCAATTTTCATTCAAAGCGCTTAATTCTCTGCGATAAATATAACAGTCAATATTTCAACAACAAAAGTCTTTAACTATAAATAAAAAACAGTTGAATTTAACCAAAAAAGATGACTTCTCAACGAAAAATATAATAGTTAATATTTCAACCAAAAAAGACGAATTTTCAACACAATTTTTATAAAAAGAAATGAATTTTCAAACCGAAGCGATGTATTTTCAACAAAAGAGTTACATTTTCGACCAGGAAAGATTTTTGAGTCAATAGAGAAAAACTTTTAAACCAAATTTTTTAATTTTAAAGTCAAAAAAGAGAATTCTCTGAATAACAGTTGAATTTTCAACCCGAAAATGTGAATTTTCAACCAAAAGATTAATTTTCAAGCAAATAGTTTAATATTCAAACAAAAAAAAGTTTCAACCAAAGCGTTTAATTTTCAAGCCAAAACAAATCGAATGCCCAACAAAATAATTCAATTTACAACCAAAAAGATGAATCTTTAACTAAAAAAAGAAATTTTTATGAAAGTAGTTCAACTTTTAACTAAGTGGATAAAGTTTAATCAAGAAGTTTAATTGTTAAGCCAAAAAGACGAATTTTCTATAAAACAGTTGAATTTTCAACCCGAAAATATGAATTTTCAACAAGAAAGTTAATTTTAAACAAAATATTCAAATTTTAAACTTAAAATGATCAATTTTCAACCAATAATGAAATAGTTGAATTTACAGTTGGAAAAATTTATTTTCGACCAAAAAAAAAAAAAAAAACAAATCTTGAACAAAATAGTTCAATCTTCAACCAATAAAATACATATTTAATAAAGTAGTTCAACTGTCAACCGAGTAGTTGAATTTTCAACCAAAAAAGATGAATTCTCAATGAAAAATGCAATAGTTGAATCTTCAACTAAAAACTATCGTCTTTCAGTCAAAAATCGATTATTTGAATTTTCAGTTATTAAGAAAATTAATTTTCAACTAAAAAACTAATTTTGAACAAAATAGTTTATATTAATCTTCAGCTTAATAGTGTTTTTTTGTAACCAACGGAAATGAATTCTGAACTAAAAATATAATAGTAGACTTTTTAATTATAAAGAATGAACTTTTAACCAAAAATATTTGGGTTGTTTTAGTCGTTTCTTTTAATTCATTTTACATTTAAACGAAGCAACGAGAAGAAGGGGAAGTTTTCTGAAAACAGGGGAAATCACTAATTGTCTTTTTTTCAAGCCTTTCCAAAAATGGTTATTAATGTTCATATCTTCCATTTTCACATTCTGCGAAAATATACCCCGAAGCTGACGATATAAAAAAGGTGTCACCCGATATAGTCAAATTTGGACCATATTTTGTTAAAAGTTTTTGTATCGTTTTAGCAATACTGCTCTCCTGTAAAACGCCATTTTGTCCTTAAGTCTTGTAATGTTTTACCACCCTTTAATTATAAAACGTAGAAATCAAAAGAGAATTTAAAGAAACAATTTCTTAATCTCAACTTAAGATATAAGAGAAAAGAAATGAGTGTTGATGAAGGCTTAAAGAAAGGTGAGCTTTCAGCATGATTTTGCAAAGGAGGCAATCATAAATTAGCAAAGCAAATCAATTTTTTTAATGTCCTGTTTAAGGAAATTCTAACGAGGTCAAATTGATTCCAGAGTGATATTTGATATATAGATAGATAAACGTTTATTTTTTAGCTTGCTGGCCTTAAAAAATTGACTTGCTTACACTTGCATTTTTTTACAGAATTTTCCTAAAACTAACCCTTAAAACTAACGTCCTTCCACACCTTATCTCTAACGCCGCTCGCTCTTATCGCATTGCCTTCCTCGCTTCGCCTCGCCTCGCACGCATGTCCCTACTTTCTTGCTTTGCCTCGCATTACCAAATTCTGCCTCCGCGGCTAATCCCTAATACTTATCTACTATTTACAATATTTACATTTACTTATATTTACTTCCTCCTCTATTTACAATCTTTCCTTCTCCATTCCTCCTTCCTTCTCTTCTTCTCCATCTTATCCAAGACTCCCTTCATCCATGCTACTGCCCTTTTGTCCCCCCTTTCATGCATCAATACCTCCATGCTTATCCCACTCCTTTCCACCTCTATGTAATAGCTCATTGTTTTAGTCACCAGTTATCTCTACATAGTATAAAATCGCCTCTTTGAAAAAATATATAACTTTTTCTCCATCGAATTTCCTTTTGACACTTCTGTTCTTCCGTTGTATATAGATTCAAACTCGTGATTCGCGAACTTCATTTTTTCCGAGGATTTTCCAGTTCGTCAAGCTACCATATTTCGACGCCTCTCTTCTAAGCCGACAATTTCCGGTTCGATCGTGTTAGTAGATCGGAAATGGTCGGCCGCTCGTCGACGTGGACATACGTCGGGAATGCATATTCGATTTTGCACTTTTCTCTCCCGGTATCTCCTTTTTCCTTCGAAATAGACCCACTCGTAAAGCGTCAAACCGTGACGAGCTTGAAACAAGATGTTTCCCCGACGGATTCGGGACAGCGGTTTCACACTCCGTAGAATTGACTCTCCGGTATAGATATATTCACACATGTGGGTGGAATAAAAAAACAACGACAGTCGCCAACTCGGGAATGTTAATGAGAGATCTCGAAAAACTGGGTCGTTGCGAGAGATGTGTAAAAGCGTATAAATACCCGTCGATCGATAACGATTTTGGCTTCTTGCGAATTACCTTGAACGTGGAGAACTCGTTATTATCGTCCTGCTTTGTTCTTCAAGCTTCAACTTTTTTTTCATACCCGAACGATGCATTCCAGGTCGATAATTCCAGTTCGAGTGCGAAGATTGTGAAAGAGATTTCAGATATATTTACGTTCACATAACATTTTTTTTATAGATTCACATTAGGTGGTTAAGAAGAGAAGGTAGAACATGGAATTGGGGAAGTATTTTATGTAATATGAGATGTTCTTAAGTTTCCAGTTATTTATTTTTTCATCAAACTCATTAATTCACAGTTCTCTGCTTTTAGGAATCCGATACTTCTCACTACTCCTTGAACTAGGCCACAAAGCTCTTTTATTAAAAGACTGTTATTGAAGAGAAATAAATATTTCAGATACGAAAGCAATCATTAGTATGAAAACATAAGTGTTATTTAAAATATTGAAAATATTCGTCAGTTTTATACAAATTAATCAAAGTAGGCGCCGAGCACCTACAAAAAAGGGTTTCTTAGTCTAGTCGTTTAAATCTTCCATTGCCATACTTCCCCTCTCCCTCCTGCCGCCTACTTCCCCTTCAGTCCCTTCTCCTCCCATAATTCCCTTTCTCTCACTTTCCCTTCACCTCATTTCCCAACCCCGTGCACTGACCTTTCCCTACTTTCCCACCACACATTTCCCTTCCCTTTACTCTGCAGCCCCTCGCTTCTCCTCTCCACACTTCTTCTAACTTCCACTTCTTCTCCCTCCCCTTACTTCCACTAATGCGCCTCCTTACTCTTCCTTCCCTACTTTCCCACTCGACACTTTCATTCCTCTCACTTCTTTTTACTTCCCCTACTTAACCTCTTCTTGTTTATCCTCCACTCACTTCCCGTAACTTGCCTTTCTTCCCTACTTCTCCCCCTCTAATTCCTTTCTCCTTAATTGCCTTACTTCCCCTCTCCGCCTACTTCCGTTTCCTTACTTCACCTCCTCACCCCCCTTCCCGGCTTCCCCACCCCACATTTCACTTCACTTTACTTACCTTCCCATACTCACACTTACTTCCATACCACCCCTCCCTTCACTTAACCTACTTCATCTTACTACCTCTACTTCCCCCTCCCTCACTTCCACTCTTTCACTTCTCCTAACTTCCCTTACCCTTCCTTTCTTCACATTCTAGCACTTCCCTCCGCTACCCTCCCGGAAAAAAGTATGACGGACACCCGACTGAAACTATAAGGGTTTCTGATCGGGGCTAAAAAACTCTAAAAAGGGACTACACCGAGTACCCATGCCCTAATTACCTTTAACATCGATTGCATCTACTAATACCTCACTTGAAAGTTTTCTTTAGGAAAGCCCACAATCCAAGCCACGCCCAGTTGAAAAATACTTTATTACTTCCACAGTAAACTCCCACTAAAAATACGCACTCCTGCCAAGTTTATTAGATGTGCCACGCCTACTAAATACCTGATGTTTAACTAGCCACGCCCAGTAGAAAAATATTACTCGATAATAAGCTCCCAGACGGAGAGAAAAATCTGGGCATTAGCGCGTGAACATTTGTCACGCTTTAATAGCAAGCATTTCCCTTGGAATATATTCATGGATGCTTCTTTTAGTCGCACGATGCAACTAGACGGAAAACAAGCACAGCTCACATGCAAAAATGCCAAGAGTGACTATTTATCAGGCATTTATCGCAGGCGTCTCTTGCTTTATTTTCTAAGAGTCTCCTTGAAAATTGCCTTTAGGCCACGCCTTCTGCTTGTTGACACGTTCGCACCAATAAATGTTCGCAGGAGGCGTGGCCTAAAGGGAAATCGCAAGAAGACTTACGGAAAAATTCCGTGAAATCTTAGGAAATAAAGCAAGAGACGCCTGCACTGACAATACGTACTTCTATCAAATTCACTAGATGTGCCACGCCCACTATACCCGCCTTACAACTAGCCACGCCCCCTATTGTCACCTCTATGAACTAAGTCTAAATGCCTTTATTATGCACTCTTTCTAGTAATAAATAATAAAAAAGTTCCTCCAATTAGGTCTGGAAACGCCTTCTAGCTAATCTAATTAGCACTGCGAAGTTGGAAGTATTCCTAGGAAAGCCTCTTGATCACATCTATCTATATCTAAAATACGAAAGCCCTCCAATAACATCCACTGTCTATTTATTCTACTATCATATCGTAGAAATAGAGCCCCATCCACTATCCACATTTTTGGTGGTATCCACGTCCTGCAATCGCGCCCACTTAAACTGATCGCTTAAAATGTCTATTAACGACAGCCAATATAAATAATTCGAACGCCCTCTATTAATTTTCACTATTAATTTCCTCGAGGGAAAATTTCTTATAAGAAACCTTTGGTACTCCATCCAATGCCACTGATTCCTCCCCAGACCCCTAAACAATTATATTAATAACGCCTACCAGTTTCTCTAACTACGCCCTCAAGTACACCCATCAGGCACGCCCCTAACCATACCCTGTCATTTAAATATACCATTAAATTAAATTGAAGTAACAAAATTTAAATAAATGTAGCCATTTCAAATCATGCAGACCGCCGCGGCGGGCGACATCTTCAGGATTGGCTTGCTAATGAAATATATTTTTTGTTACACATGCTCGGAATTTTCGCTTTTCGAGGCATGTATAGCCTGCGAGGAGTGACTAATTCCAAAACCATGGTAAAGAGCAGTTATAAAAATACTTTTTCTAGCTGTTGCCCTCACGCATTTCGAATCAGACGCACATTCTAGGACTGCTGGAATCATAACCTCACTTCATTATGAGTTAAGGCTTGACAGACTGATTACAAGTAGTGAATAGTGATTGGACAAACTCGAAGTGATAAGTTACCATAAATGACTGATAAATTACTATAAATTACCGATAAATTCGCATAAATTACTGAAAATTTCCATTACATTCCATACATTCTCGGAAATTTTGGAAAATTTTGGATTTGGTTCAAAAAGCTTTAGATACCTTAAATATCCGGAATTTGTCTGTAATTTTCAAATTTATCGCAATTTTGACCATAAATTTCGAAAAATTTCCGGAAAAATTTGTTTCATTGCTTCTGCAATCAAAAATTCCCTGAATTTCTTGCAAAAAAGATCGTGTGCAAGAGGTGCTGAGAGTAGACAGTACTTTCCGCACTTGTAGCACAATATACTATTTATACGTGAAAAATAAGAGGGCACGTATTTTTTATAAAATAGCGACATTTTCAGATTTTTTACGAATTATTAAACATTTTAAGAATAAAATGTCATTTTTGCAATTTTTAAGATATTAGGATATTTTATATTTCAGTCTATTCAGTTTTCCATCCTCTTTCAAAATAAAAAAAATGTTTAATAGCAAAGTTATAACGAATAATTTTTATTATTTTTTTATTTGTTAAAAAGCCCACCTTTCTATCCCTACTATTTTAGGAAATAATAGGAACTCATATAGTCTACTTACCACACATTTCCCATTTGGTATTTTTTGTTTTTTGCGAGAAAGAATTATTTTTGATTTTTTTTCTTCAATTCTTTCTTCGGTGTTCTTACCGTTTTCATAAGAGTTAAAAAAACTTGACAAACGGAAGCAAGAAGAAACTTGAAATCTCAAAAATTGCAAAAAGGGCAAGGTTTTGAAAAAAAAAAATTTCTTGAAAAAAAATACCAACTGGAAAATTTATGGTAACTAGACTAAATTTGTACTGATTATTCCTTAACTTTAAGGAAAAAATGTGCAGTTTTTGAGAAGAAAAAAAAAACATTTTCTTCTTTGTTTTGAAATCGAAATAGCCTTACCATTTTTAATTTTTTTTTATTTAAGTAAGTCAATCCTAAACATGTCTCCTGCCACTTTTGACGAAATTGAGTTTTTTTTCAAAAATTATACTTTGCCGCGTTTTTACACCTACTTCAGGGTAAAAAATTCAGGTTTTGAAATTTTGTAGCGTGAAATTCAGCATTTGAATATATTCGAATATTTTAACATTTTGAAGAATTCAAACTAAATAAAAGAATCATACTAAAACATTCAAATTGGTTAACAATTTGATATAGACTATCCTCTCCTTTTAGTAGATAATAGTTATTAAGTTACTAAACGAAAATAGAATGTATTTAAAAATTGACGTATAGAAATGCGGGTGATGAAAAAATATCGGACGGCACTGGACAACTGACTTCGAACTTCGAGGCGGGAGATCCCCGAAGACTAATGTTTGAAAAGAATGTTGAATTTATAACAAAAAAAATATGAATTTTATACATAAATAATTGAATTTCTCATAAAAGAGAAAATGTTTTTAACAAAATGACTGAATTTTCAACTTAAAAAGATCAATTTTCTAGCAAAAATGAAGTAGCTACCTTTTTCGTTGAAAAAATTATTTCTTACAAAAAAAAACAACCTATTTTGAACAAAATTTGTTCAATTTTCAACAAAAGAAATTAACTTTTAACTAAAATAATGCATCTTCAAACAAAAACAAAAAAAAAACATTTCACCGATCAGGGGAATTTTCAACCAAGAAGATAAATTTTCAAAAAATTAGTTAAATTTTCAACCAAACAAATGAATTTTCAAACGAAAAGATGTAATGATATTTAAAAAAATTTGATGAAAAATGGAATATATTTAAATTTTTAGTTAAAAAAATTAATTTTTATGTAAAAAAATTAATTTTCAATATAAAAAATAATTTTCAACTAAAGAAATGAAAATTTCAACCAAAAAGATTAATGTATAGAATTCCTGAAAATAAAACAAAAAACGTTAAATGGGATTTTGAATTTGATTTTAATCTAATTTAAAATTTTTAAATTTCAAAAAGATTAATTTTCTACAAAAAAAAAATAATAATTTTTAAGAAAATGCATGAATTTTTCAGCAAAATTTTATATTTTTAATGGAATTTTCAACCCAATAGTTGCATCTTCAACTAAAAAAGTTGATATTCTACAAAAAAAAATAATAAATTTTCAACTAAATGGATGAATTTTCAACTAAAAAACATACATTTTTAACAAAGTATAGAATAGTTTAATTTTTAGTTAGAGAAATAAGTTTTTAAGCAAATAAAATTAATTTTCAACTAAACAAATGAATTTTTTACCAAAAAGATTAAATTTGTATGAAAAAGAATCTCGATAAGAAATAGAGTTAAAGTTTTAGTTTGAAAAATGAATTTTTAATAAGAAAAAACTATTTTTTAACCAAATAAATTAAATAAAATACATAAATTTTAACTAAAAAGGTTAATTTCCTACCAAAAAAGACAAACTTTCAACAAAATAGATAAATCTTTAACTAAAAAAAGCTAAATTTTCAACAAAAAATAGATGAGTTAAATTTTCAGATAGAGAAATAAGTTTTTAAGCAAATAACTTAAATTTTCGTAGAAGTATATAAATTTTCAAGGAAACAAATGAAATCTCTACCGAAAAGATTAAATGTCTATAATAAAAATTTCAAAACAAAATTTAGTTCACTTTTTAGTTAAAAAAAATTATTTACATAAAAAAACTAATTTTCCACCAAAAGAAAGAATTGTAAGTAAGTGGAAAAAATTGTCATTCATATTGAATTCACTGGAATTTTCTCGCTATAATAAGGAAACTTCTGTAAATCATATACAACGTTGTCAAATAATATAAGATTTTCTGTAAAATCTATAACAAAATGTTAGAAAATGAACCGAGTTCTTTTTCTAAAGAAAGGGTAATTAGTGCGCGCATAGCACGCACTATGTTATAGTATTTTTAAAAAGTAGGCGATGCAAAAATTTAAAATATTGAAAATTAAATAATTTAAAGTTTTAAGATTAGAAAATTTCAAATAAAAAATTATCCAATGCTTTTTTTTACTTCCTACAAATTTATAAGCCCGCTTATTAATCAAATGTTACAATAACAAATTTCGATGAAACAGGGACCAGATGTTTTCTTTGTACGGCCGTGACGTACTCGTCCTTTAACTTTATAGACGAGATTTTTTTCTCGATATTCTAAGTGTTAGGTTAGCCGTGAGGTTTAGTTGTTAGCGATAGAACGCGTTAAACGTAGCTTAGGTGGTTCGAAACCCGTGACAGTGTTTTCGATTTTTAATAGTGTTAATATCGTTAAAAGCATGCGACTGTATCGTATGTAATGTATTGTAATTTAATGTCATTGTTTAAGCTAAATTGTGTATATATACCAGCAATATACTTATGAATTGTATGATGTGTGTAAGCATGTTGTGTAGTAGTGGATGACCTTCCACAGAATCTGTTTGTAGTAAGAATGTTTTTTTTTGCTGGCGCACGAAATTTTACATGACTGGGATGTAGAATTCACATATTTAGAGAGGTAGACTTTGTTTTCTTTGATTGAAACTGTACCTAACAGTTCGACTCATTTTACCTAACTGGTAGGTAATCGACATCTCATTTTACCCAACTGTCAGGTAATCTTTATTATCTAGTTGTATTAATTCTTACTGAATCGCGAATTAAATTATAATGAAAGTAGATGAGCTAGGCGGGTTCTGGATCAATTAGTATTAGTGCCTGTCTGTGTGAGGTGACCTGCGTGCGTGTTTCTGTGTGAGGTTGACATCGAGACCATTCCAGAACATTCCTTGATGACGTCACAGAGTCATATTGCGCAATTCTGAATTCATGTAACAACAGGTTCAAGGTTATTTCTTATCTGAAGCATTTTTCGCGTAAATACATTCAAGGTTATATTTTGCTTTGTCCTGTCAATTTCTACTGCGTCATATAGATATTGCAAAAAAAACAAGGATGATTTATTGCTTCCTTCCAGATAAAATATTTATTTAGTGCGGAAAAAGGTGCAGGTGTACAGATGAAATTTGATACAGAGGGCTATGCGTGACATCCTGTTTTGGCTATAAATTTGATTTATTGCTTCCTTATAGATAAAATTCAACTAAAAATTTCTCTCCTTATTTATTTAGTGCGCAAATAATTCGTGAAAAACATTCTTCTAGAACATTCTTGATGACGTCATCAACGAATGTTCTGGAACGGTCTCGATGTCAACCTCACACAGACAAATGCACACAGGTCACCTCACACAGACACGCACTGATACTAATTGATCCAGAACCCGCCTAGCTCATCTACTAATGAATTTATATTAATAATTCATATTTTCACATAAAATATCACCCTATTTCATTTTACATGACTGAAAGGGAAATTTTAATATAATGCCGTAATGTCCTCTGTTTACCGAACTAAGTTATGTAAAATTTAACACACAAATATTCTCCGTGTGCTTGTACCCTGTGACTCATTTGTGATCGGTTATAATGCATACCACTGGTGACTGAAAGTGGGATTTTCACAGATATATCTGTAGAAATCGAGGACCACTAATTCGCGTTGTGCGTAATGAGGGGTTATCGCGATATCCCTGCCTATCAATGGCACTGATTGGTTGCATCAATCAGCCTCTACTTCTATCCCACTGGCTTCTCCTCACCTAAATTATAGAGGTATTGAAAGCTTCATGTGGCGACTCACAATGAGTTGATCCCAAGCTACAGGCATCTAAAAAACTTGATATCGTTTCAATCTTTTCAATATTTTTTTCCATCATCCATCTTTTTTGCTTCCTCATAGAGGAAGCTTCGTAACGGTAATAATTTCGAAAAAAAATTATATTCATTTAATTAAACATTTCTCAATTTACAAATGTCTAATTCAATGTTCTAAGCAATGGTCCGGATAAATTGATGGAGTTTGGAGAGCCTATTTTGACCACTATTATCTTGAACTGACCAAAGGATTTATAAAAATATATATTTTTATAAATCCTTTTGTCAGTTCGAGATTTTAAACCAAAAACCTGAATTTTCAACAAAGGAGTTTAATTTTCAACCAAGAAGATTTATTTTCAACCAAAAAGATGAATCTTCAACTAAAATGATGAATATTTAAGAAGAATTATTTTCAAACAAGGGATTAATTTTCAAAGAAGAGAATGATTCATTTTCTACCAAAAAAGACGAGCTTTCAATCAAATACATGAATTTTCAACGAAATAGTTGAATTTTCGACTAAAAACGGCCATTTTTCATCGATATAGTTGAATTTTGAACCGAAAAAGCTCAATTTTCAACGAAAAATGGAATAGTTTACTTTTCAGTTTAAAAAATTAATTTTCAAACAACTGATGCATTTTCAATTAAAATGATAAATCTTCAAGTGGAATAGTTCAATTTCAAACAAAAAAGATTAATTTTCAACCAAAAAGATGAATATTCAACGAAGAAGATTAATTTCCACCAAAAAAAGATGAATTTTCAACTAAAATGATGGAATATTCAATTGGAGTAGTTAAATTTTCCGTTTACAAAAAAAAACTAGATTTTAGCCAAACAAAAAAAAATTATTTTCAACCGAAAAAAACTAATTTTCAACAACAAAAAGTTACATTTTTAACCAAAGTGATGAATTTTCAACTAAAATTATGGATCTTCAAATGGAATAGTTGCATTTTAAACCAAAAAGATTAATTTTTAACTAAAATTGTGAATCTTTAACTAGAATCATTGAATTTTTAGACAAAAAGATATAGTTTTAACCAAGAAAACGAATTTTTACCAAAAAGACGAATTAGAACTAAAAAGGATCATTTTTCAACCAAAGTGATAACTTTTTATCTAAAATGATGAAATATTCAACTGGCATAGTTAAATTTTCAGTCAAAAATATTAATTTCAAACAAAAAAAACGAATTTTCAACAAAATAGTTATATACAGTAATATAAAGCTACTTTTACAAAATTCAAGAATCATTGTTATTAAATTTTCTATTTCAATTAAAAGAAAATTAAGCACGCTCTCGAAAAAATTCAATAAATTAAAAAAAAAATCCGCTGACATTTCCAGGTTTTCCAAATAGGGTAGGCACCCTGGAATTTGAAGATCATTAGCTTATTGTTCAAATTGGAAACAGCAAATTTATAGGTAATGTTTTCCAGAAAAAAAATGATTTATTGCAAAACCATTTTTTTTAAATGGTAAAAGGCGAGAATAAGAAAAAATTTAATTACAGAAACTATTGTTAAAATAATTATTTTTAGTAAGTTTTCAACTTTTTCCGTGACAAATAATGTTTTTTCTTACATAGGAAATTACCGATGGTATTTTTTTCAATTCTTAAAATGACAGAAAACTTTTTTTTTCCAGAGACCTGATTTTTGGCACAAAAACTACCTTAAGATGAAAATGAAAATAATTTTTCATGAGATTATATCGTAAATGTTGATTAAAATTTTGTTTATTGGATACTTTTAATTTTCATACCTAACGTTTAATTGCGAGTCGCAATTAAACAATATTTGGTATTTTTCAGGGTGGCGATAAAATGTCATATTCAAAATTCACTTACTTTTCTTTTTTTTATCAATAATTCGTATGATATAACAAAAATTTAGGCCTCATTATTTTCAAAATATTGACATTGAAGGCGATCGAATTTTCGAGGCAATTTTTAATTTTTGCTAACCTTTTTGTCCAGGGAACAATTTTCTAATTTTTGAGGATTTAAATTAAATTTAAGGATTTAAATAAAAGTTTTTTTTATCTTCAATTCAAATCCTCAAAAATTAGGAAATTTTTCCATTGATAAAAAGGTTAGCAAAAATTAAAAATTGCCTCGAAAATTCGAAATTTCTCCATCCTCTGAAAATAAAAAATGATAATTTCAACTGCAATTTTGAATTTCAAAGCTTCTTTTTTGTCAATTTTGTAATTCAACATTTACCTCAGGTACTTCTGTCAAATGTCAGGTCTGTGGAGAAAAAGTTTTTTTTTATGACTTTAAGAATTGAAATATATTTATTATTATATTATAATATATTTATCAGTCATGTATTATATATATAAAATTTTTTTATCACTTTATATTATTTTAAAAATCGGTTTTTTATAGTAAAACTTTTTTCATTTATATAATTCAAAGTTGATGCAATGATATAAAATATTCTTTGCCTTGAGACGAATCAATTGACCTATCATATTGATACATTTCATTTAAGAGTAAGGAAGTTATGGTCATTCGCATTATTTGAAAAATCGATTTTTATAGTAAAAATTTTCTCACTCACATAATTTAATGTTGATGGAGTAGATTTCTTCATCCGAGACGAATCGATTAACCTATAATATTGATACATAGTCTTGATGAGTACGGAATTTATGGACATTTATGTAATTTCAAAAATCTGTTTTAAACAGAAAAACTTTTCTTATTAACATAATTCAAAGTCCAAACAAGAATAGAAAAGACTCTTTGATTCAAGACGTTTTTATTGACGTATTTATGTATTTTGTTATTTTTACTTCCTCTATAAGAAAACAAACATATTTTCTAATTAATTAAAATGAGGAAGCAAAGTGCTCATCAAATGAGCACCATAAATTTGTAAGGCAAAATAAAGTGGAATCACCCGAGATAGAATTCGTAGCCAGTTTTTGTTGTTGCCCAGTCATAGAAAAGATACTTTTATATGACCTGCAAGCTCCATCAAAAATACCAAAATGCCTCTTTTTTTTTGTACAGATATTTTATACAGCCTTGCGGTTAATGATAGGAAGTGCCCTTTTTATGCCTCGTAAATTCCTTATCATTGTGAACACTATACGACCAAAAACATATAAAAAGTGAAACAGATAAAAAATCTTCCTATTCAGAACATATCATGTATATCGTCCTCAAATTTATTTTAATTGACAAAAAAAATAAATGCGTTTTAAAATTTTTTTTAATTTATATTTAGATGTACCGCAAGTTCCATGAAGTTTAACATGTATTTCTCATAAGAAAAGAAGACCTTTTTTGTCAATTTTATTCAGAATCGTCAGTATTAGGTAAATCCAGTTGAAACTCAACATTTATCTTTACAATTAGCTCTAAAATACAAATGAATAATTAATTTTTGAATAACACCCCAAAAGCCGGGTTTATAGGGTCTTAAAAAACCCCCACAAGTGAAAACTTGGGTTTTGTGAGATTTTGGCGCTAATTATGATTTTTTTTGCGGTTTTTTAAATATAAATTGTTTCTAATACATAAAATACTACGTACTAAACATAATGAAATGTTTACATAAATTGTTTAAACAATGTGTATGAAAAAAGCAGGCAGTACCCGCGGCGGTTAATCGTGTCGTCTGCTTCAGTCATTTTCAGTAATTTAACTTCTAATTTACGAAGTGTTCAGTTAAAAAAATTTAATTTTTCAATTTTCAATGTTTCTAGCTTAAATTTTCTAACAATAATATAACTTTGAAAATTTTAAAGTTCATTGATTGATTCTTTAATTTAGAGCATTGAAAATGATAACGTCGATTTATATTTTTGGAATTGAATCTGAATCTTTAAACTCTATAATTTATCAAATTTTAAAGTTCTAAATTTTGCAGTTTATCTGCAGTTCATTTAAAATTATTTAACTGGAAAGTGTTCGTAGCTTCTATTTCATACGTGTAAATTATTGAGCATTCGAATGCAAATTTTTGCAATTAAAAGCTTTCGAACTGCAATTTAAAAAGTTTAGAAGTCAAGAGTTCCACTTTGAGTGCTTTAATTTGTACTTTATTTTTACATTCTCATCCTAATGAGAAGGTAAAATTTGACTTAGTCGGTTTTCATCAAATCTCCACGTTTTGAGTCAGAAAAAATGATTTTTACGAAGGTGTCTGTCTATCTGTCTGTCTGTAGTAGTAGGTCATATAGGCACGATAACTTTCGAAAAATTATTTTTGCACACTTTTTCAAGGCCTAAAAAGAAAAAACTATTTCGTTAACCACCTATTTTGAATAAAATTTCCAAAAGTAGAGAATTTTCAAAATTTTTGAGACCATTTTTTGTCAAGATTTAAAAATTCTATGTACTTCAAATGGAAAAATTTTTAGCTTCAGAGTTCGAATTTTTTCATTTTATTGACCGTGAAAAATGTTCGCGAACCGAAAAAAACCGGGAAATGACCGGGAATTTTTTTCTTCGATCAAAGTGGCCACCCTGATATATGTACATACATACTTATAAATCAGTACCTTGATAAAGTTTCATTTTCCAGAACAAATATTTACACGTTCATTATGATATTATAAAACCAAAATGGCAAAAATGCAAACAAAATATTTTTTGGGACAAAACTCCATCAGGAATGGTTCATACGGCCCTGATCGTTTAAGGTTTGGAGAGTCCCGATTTACCGTGAAGGCCATTGAAGTTGCCGTTTTTTCTGAAATTTTCCACTTTTGGTCCACTTGTCACTTAGAACTAGGTAAAAAATAATAAAGCAAAACAAAAATAATTGTTTAAATAAATTATTATTCTTATAACTATTTTCTCTTATATTAATGCTAGATAGATGCGGCTTTTTCTGAAATTTTGCACTTTTTTTCAACTTTTCACTGAGAGTGAAGTATATTTATTTCAATTTAACAAGCGTATTTGTTTAAACATTTTAGTATCATTTTAAATAATATTATCTTTGAATAATGCTAGAAAATTGCGGTTTTTTTTTAAATACTTCACTTTTTGCTTTCTTTTCACTTAGAGCGAGGTAAAAATTAATGCAATTTAACCAAAATAATTGTCTCGAAAAATTATTATTGTATGTAGCTATCTTCCCCTATAGTAATGCTAGATAGTGGCTAAAACGCATTTTTTGTAAGTTTCAAAATTTCTTTATTAAAAATAATGCTTTTTCTTTAAAATGATTTCATTAGTAATATTATTTTAATTCTTAAAATCATAGAAAAACTATTTTTTCATAGATCTGATTTTTTGCGCAACTAAATATATCCCGTGCAGAAATCGCCATATATATTACCGATTACCGACTAGGG
>CAKNYM010051592.1:269682-305852 GCA_932195095.1 Andricus curvator | reverse complement strand
AGCGAGCCGCGCGCGAAGCGCGCGATGAGAATGTGCCCGCGAAGCGGGCAGATTTTTTTTCTTTTGAAAAATACGTATTAAACCCTGGTCGAAAATTTCTTACAAAAAAGTACAAAAAGCTAACACAATTTTTACAAGAATCTACAAATAAATACAATGAAATACAACAAAAATTACAGAAAAGTCCAACTTTTTCTATTAGGACGAATGTTTCACTTTTTATATATTTTATTTAATATGGTTATATTTAATTGTAGTTTTGATTTCGTACAAGAATTTACAAAAAAGTACAACTACAAGAATTTGCAAAAAAGTACAACTACATGAATCTACAGGAATCTACAGGTTTTGCAGTCAACATGTTGTTTCGTTTTCGACCTAGGATGATAAATATTCAGAATATTGCAATGAGATGATTTGAATAAAAAAAATTTTAATCTTGAATTGTAGAAGTTTAAAATTCAAAAGTATCCCACTGTGAGTGACTTAATTTGCAGTTCAGTTTTTATAACTTCAAATGAAAAAATCTCTATCTTCAAGATTTCGAATCTTTTAATGTGAATGACCGTGATCAATCCTTTCTCAATTGTTCAATTATTATTTTGAGTCAAAAAAATTTTCTTTTTTAATTTGAAATAATCTCATTGCAAAATTCTAAATATTTTTCACTAGGTCGAAAAAGAACAACTTTTCGGCTGCAAAACCTGTAGATTCTTGTAGTTGTAAATTCTTCTAGTTGTACATTTTTCGTAAATTCTTGTAGGAAATTAAAAGTGTAACAAAATACAACAATATGCAATAAAATATTTAAAAAAGTGCAAGATTCGTCCGCACAATGGAAAAAATTGGTACTTTCCTGTATTTTTGGTTGTGATTTATTGTATTTATTTGTCGACTCCTGCAAGAATGGTTTTAGTTCTTTGTACTTTTATGTACACAACATTTCACACCAGGGTTATACATTTCTACAATAAACTACCAGTATTTACAACGTAATTTTCAGTACAGTTTCCCAATATTTCAACTTTTGTGAAATCTTGTATTTTTTGTAACGATTTGTAATTTTCTACAATTATTTACGTGAAATTAAAAGTATTTTTATAACGGCAAACACCCAAATTAAAGAAAGTAAAATCCTGTAGCTTTCTCTAATACGTTTCAGATTTTTACGACAAAGGAAAAAAATATTAATAAAAAGTTATAAAAATTTTCGCATTGTAGAAACTTATACTCTATTGTTAATTTATTTACTTTTCTACAAGAAAATACAAGAAAAAATTAGCTATTTGTACGTAATTGCATTTTTTTGTTAAATTTTGTACATTTTATTACAAAAAGTGCATGTTTTAACAAAAAATTACACTTGTAGAAATGTTGTTTTTTCACCAGGGAACGCATTTATTTTGGCTTTTAAATTATTTTTTCGAATACGAACAATTTAATACGTGTGCATAAGAAAGTATTATCCGCAAAACTAAAAGAGCCAACTATAAATTGAGAAAAGTTTTGATATTCGGGTCCGATATCAAACAAAGTGGAATAAATAGGACAACTTTTTTAGGGATAAGTACTTTGTTTTAATAACTAATAAATCTGACGAAGAATTGAATTATTATTTTTATGTAATATAATGAATAGCAATATTTAAAGAAACTAGAATTTTGGATTGAAAACAAAGAATTTTCATGTTTTGAATAATCGATCTTGCTTAAGAAAATGAAACTAAATACATAAGTGCGTAATTAATTATCAAAGAAGATTCTGTAGCGTCAGTTTGTCGCGTTTCGTGCCAGAAATAACTGGATTCTTTTACTGAGCAAAAATGAAACATACGTTTTCCTTCAAGTCGGTCCATTTTTGCGCAATTGGTTTTTAAAATTATTTTTCCGAATTCGAGCAATTTAATACGAAATTCATGAAAACCTATGGACCTACAGTATAAATTTACTCAATACTATTTTCAAGAAGACGTATAGCTTTTGCTTCAATTGTGATAATGTATTGAAAAAAATTAAAAATTCTAAGTTGAAAAAAAAATATGCGAGGAACGAAAAAAATTTTTACATGAAAAACTATTCAACTCAAAAGGTCCTACAAATTTACTTTATGCCATTTTTCGATGAGAAGTCCCCCATAAACTACGTTACCAATTTAAGGGGGGGGGGGGCATGTTCAAAACTACGGTTGGTTGCAGGGCGGGGGGGGGGGGGTAGTGGAAGAAACCTTACGAACATAAATAACATTTAGTGCCTTTCCTGATGATAAATTTTTAAGAATTCTTCTTCTTTTCTCTGTTTTTAAGAAGCTTACCCCTTTTCTCCATTTTCGCGTCTTTTTGCTTAAATGCGAAATAAATTAATAGAACCCAAGATGAAAAATCAACTGCTTCTAGTCGAATGGTCTACTGTTACATTTTGGATTTGGAATTTATCCTGTTTGGTTAAAACTTGTAGTATTTGGTTGAAAATTTCATTTTTGGTTGAAAATTCATCTCTTTGGTTGAAAATTTAACTATTCCATTTTTAGAAAATTTATCTTCTGGATTGCAATTCATCTGTTGGGTTGTACCCTTTCGTCAAAAATACTTTTTTTTTTAGATTCAACACTTACTTAAAAATTCATCTCTTTTGATGAAAATGTAACTATTTTGTTGAAAATTCTTTCTTTTTTTGTCTGAGAATTAATTTTTTTTTACTAGCAATGATACTAATTCATTTTTGGTTGAAAATTGATAATTTTATTTGAGAATTGATTTTTCCTAGTTAAAAATTCATGTATTTTATTAAAAGTTAGTCCTTTTTGGTCGAAAACTCAACCATTTTGTAGATACTTCGTTCATTTGGCTTTAAAATTCAACAGGTTCGTTAAAGATTTACGTGTTTCGTTGGAAGTTGTGTTTTCTTGTAGAACATCAATCTTCTTGCTATGCATTCGTATTTTTGGTTTAAAATTTAACTACACATTTGATTTAAAATGCATCTTTCATAGTTGGAAACTCAACTACATTCGAATTAAAATCATGACCATGTGTCATCTTATGTTTTGAAAGGACTGAGTGATATCTAGGACTTCTGTGAAAATTATTTTTATGTTTATTTTTCCTAAATCTACGTGCCCTTTGTGCCTAACCTGTATAACTTGCATTGCAAGCTTTACAATTAATTTTGAAAATCACACATTTTTTGTCTAGCGTTTCATATCCACCTTTTCCCAATTGTACAATCATACTACTATACTATACCATTAAGCCATTTCCCTTTTAGGGTAGGCGTGAAAATTTGATGATTAATTAATTTATTAATTAATCATCAAAATAAAATTTCAAATTGCTCTTAAAAAGAACTTTATAAGTAGTATGTAAACCTAATTTTCCCAACATTGATTTCAAAATCTTCGAGAGTTTACCAAAATATGGAAGAACAACAGTATTAAATGTATTATAATCATCTTTGTTTATTTCATTTTGATAATTATTTTTGTTTTTAATATAATTTATTCTGTTATGCGCATGTTTTTCAATGAATTCAAAAGGTTAATGGTTAAGAAAAAGAATTTGTTTACATAGTTCGATATTTTTTTCATGGAAAACTGGATGTGATCATTTAAGGGCTCTCTCAATCAAATTTTTAATGATTCCTATCTCATTTTGAATAGAGTGATTTGAGAGAAAACTAAGTGTTCTACCTGGAGGAATATTTTTCCTATACCAGTCAGTAATAATATGTCTTTCATCGGTTTTAATTAAAGTCAAATCTAGAAAATTTAATTTTCCTTCAGTTTCAATTTGAACAGTAAATTGTTATCTTGGGAGTATACTATTAAACGCATTAAGGAGAGTGTTAATATTATGTTTATGTTTATTAACATCAATTTTTTGGAAAACTTCATTCTCTAAATCCTCCATAACAATTTCAGCTAAAATAGGGGACAAAACTGATCCTATAGGAGTTCCAAACTTTTGTTCATAACAATTATTATTAAATTTGAAATATACTGAATGAAATTTATATTTTATAGCATCAAGAAATTGTTTTTGCGGAATTTTTGTATTAATTTTAATCAAATCCCAACGTTCTTGTATGGCAATTTCAACTCTTTCATAAGGGATATTTGGAAACATAGCTATTACATCAAAAGAAATAAATATGTGATCTAAAGGTATTATTACATTGTCAATTAGTTTCAAGAAAGCATGACTATTTTTAATTGATGTTTTTGAGATTTCTATTGATTTTTTAATAATTTGACTCAATAATTCTTCCAATTTTTCAGTTGGAGAACCTATTGTTGAAATAACTAATCGTAGAGGGTAGTTAGCTTTATGAGGTTCAAAAAGGCCATAGACTAAGGAGAGATTAGTACTCGTATCAATTTTACATCGTTCAATATTATTACCTAAGTATTTATTAGTTCTCATTCTCTCTAAAATTTTAAAAGTCCGTTTTTGAAGCATTTTGGTGGGATCATTAGGAATCACTTGAAAACTATCTTCATCATTAAAAATATGCAACATTTTTTTAATATAAAAATCCCTATGAATTGCTACTGTAATACTTCCTTCGTCCGATTTCGTGATCATTAATTCTCGATGATTTTTCAAGAAAATTTTTGCTTCAATTGAACCCTCATCCAATTCCTCTTCTAACCAAGTTTTTGGATTATCATTGTTTATAAAATCATTAGATGAACCCACAAACTGTGATATAAATCGCGGGACCTTGTAGCTGGTGGGAGGGCTTACGGGTCTCATTGACCACAGATCCGAAATAGGTGAACCTGAGGGGCTGCATCGCGAGGTGTGGCTACTCTGGGGAACTGACGGACTCTGGTCGGTGAGACTTAAACCAAGGAGCGATCCTTCCAGGGGGTAATGGCAAAGCCCACTGGAATATCGAGAGCGCGAGTTCTCATGCTCCCAAGCTAAGATGTGATCGCCGTGTCGAGGACTGAATGGCACCAGGGTTAACAAATCCTTGGACGCCCGGTCTGCCCCCTTCAGTAGAGGTGGTCAGGCGGGGGTTTAAAAGGAGGTGTCTTAACGGAGACTTTGGGACACCAGGTCCAATCCCATAGTATTTAGACCCGCCCCCTTCAAGCGGGGCTCTGTGGGGGGATGTTTCATATTTCCCTAGCTTCTCGTGGGACATAAATGTTTCCAACAAATTTAAAAAAACAAAACATAAACGATGAGGGAGCCGTTTCGGGTCCATCACCCAACCCACCGCCAAAAGAGGGAGGCTCCGTAGGGGGCAACCCTCCAGAGGTGGTGCGAAATGATGAAGATGGTGGAGACAATTATGTCGAAGCCGTGGAAGTGCAGCTAACGAAACTCTCCGTAGGGAAGAGGCACCGTAGCGGAGCACAAAGAAGGAGAGCCCGTAATGCGCGGCTCGCAAACAGCAGCCAAGGCTCCTCACAGGGGGCAGTGGCTGCTCAAACTTTACCCGGAGAAACTCCTCAGGCTTATTCTATAGGCAAGAGGAAGAAGGGCTGCGGAGAATCTCCCCAAACAGGGAGTTGAAACGGCAGAAGGCTCTGGTAACACAGGGCCTTACTTTCGCGCAGATGGCCAACAACGCCCTGGTGAGAGTTGTCGTTGAGTCGGGTTATCCTGATGGCTGTCTAACTCTCGAGGATTTGGACAGGTTGAGGGTTGAAATCTCAAAAGGGATTGACGCGTTACCTCGTGAGGGACGCGCCCCCAGATTCAACGACATCTTCATTAGGTCGGGGGCTATCGTTGTGGAGGCCGCGGATATCTGGTCGCGAGACTGGATTGTGGAGAAAACCCCAATGTTCAGGCTTAGAGAAGGTCTGAACTTGGAAGTCAAGGGGACGGAGTGTCTGCAAAGGTACCGCAGAGCGACCGTACTGATTCCCAGTAATCCCGAGAGTCCGGCGACCGTTCTGGGGTGCCTGAGTTTTCAGAACCCGTCACTACGAACTGATTCGTGGAAGGTGTTTTCCGACAGGCAGGAATCCAGGCCGAAGGGGAGAGGCTGGATTCTAGTCGTTGGTCTTCCCGAATCTTCAATCAGAGCCCTTGCGGCTCTAGATTATCGTCCCTATCTAGGGGCAAGTAGGGTTACTTTCCGGGTGACCCAACTGGGATCCGAAGGGTTCCCAGAAGCGTCCGGAGGTGCCCCGAACTAGCCTTTCAATGGCTGAGACGGGAATCTCCATTACGCACATTAATTTGCACCACAGCAAAGGCGCCTCGGCGGTTTTAGCCAGACGCATGTCTGTGGTGCAGACAGGGCTCGCCCTAATCCAAGAACCCTGGTTATGCAGGGAAAGGATTTGTCGCTTGTCAGGATGTGGCTCCATATATAAGGGGCCGCGCGAAAAAAGGCCAAGGGCATGCATAGCCGTCAAGGGTATGGATGCGATCTTGGTGCCTAAATTCTGCTCTAGAGATCTCACCGTTATTAAGGTGAGACGCAGGGGCAGCAATGGAGAGAGGCTAGAGGTATTTATTGCCTCGGCTTATTTCCCTGGCGACGCCGAGGGACCCTTGCCTCCCAGAGAGGTGGAGGCTCTAATTCGGTATTGTCAAGAGAACAAGATCCCTCTGCTGTTGGGCTGTGATGCAAACTCTCACCACACGGTGTGGGGAAGCACAAACATCAATGACAGAGGTAGAGATTTAATTGAATACATAGCGGGCACAGAGCTGGAGATTCTGAATCGGGGTGATACTCCCACATTCCAGACTAAAAACAGGAGTGAGGTTCTCGATTTGACCCTATGTTCAGGTGCACTGAGATGCAGGGTAGTGGATTGGAGAGTCTCCGATGAGGAGTCTCTTTCGGACCACAAACACATCGTGTTTCGATGAACCCTGGGTAAACCAGTGGTTTCTAATATCAGAAACCCCAGAAATACACTTTGGGACTCATATAAAGAGGAACTCAAAGGGAGGCTTGCGGAATTCCCCACAAGCTATGGTACCATTGATGAGTTGGAGCACGCCGCAGATTTTCTGCGAAGGGCTCTGACAACATCATATGAGAACAATTGCCCTACAAGCACAATTAAGTCTAGGAAGAGAGCAGAATGGTGGAACACCCACCTGGAGAATCTCCGTAAAAAGACAAGAATGTTGTGCAATAGGACAAATAGAACTAAATTGCCTTCGGACTGGGACATCTATAAGACGGCCCAGTGTGAATACAATAAAAACATAAGGAAGTATAAGCAGGAAGATTGGAGGGGCTTCTGCGAGGAATCGAAAAACATTCCGGAAACAGCGAGGCTCCACAAGATCCTGGCGAAAAATCCGAAAGCGCGCCTCGGGCTCATAAGGCTCGATAATGGTGAGTTTGCCGAAGATGAAGAAGCAACGCTGGATCACCTGATGGAAGTTCACTTCCCGGGTTTTCAGCGAATCCGAACCGACCAAGAGGAGGAAGGCCGGGGCCAAGGCTGGAGAAGCTGGTCGAGAGATACATTAGGGATGAGGTGCTCTTGGCCTCCCCGCTGCATAAAGGGCAGCATGCTTTCCAGGCAGGCTGCTCGGTGGAAACTGCGCTTCATGCTGTTGTGGCAAAATTGGAACAGCAGTTGGAACAAAAGGGGTACGCTGTGGGCGCTTTCTTGGATATAGAGGGTGCTTTCAGCAATACTCCTCCAGAAGTCATCTGTCGAGAAGCTTTGAGATGTGTCGTGCCGGACCAGCTAGTCTGCTGGATAGGAAGCATGCTGCATCGAAGAAGACTCGAAACCAGATGGGGTGAAAGCCTAGTAAGGGGGATAGCTCCGCGGGGTTGCCCACAGGGGGGTGTCCTGTCGCCCCTCCTGTGGTGCATTGTAGTGGACGGCCTTCTTCGAAGGCTAAATAAAGAGGGGTACTATACTCAGGGATACGGGGATGACTTTGTAATCCTAGTCAGGGGGGCTCGTCTGGAAACGCTGATGGGTCTTATAAGGTCGGCGCTGCGCATCGTAGAGCTCTAGTGCGATAGCTCAGGGCTCTCGGTAAATCCGGAAAAGACCAATCTGGTAATTTTCACGAGACATTATAAAGTTCCGAAAGTTGACGCTCCTGTATTCTGTGGTAGGAAGCTGACTTGTTCAGACTCGGTTAAATATCTGGGAGTAATCCTAGATGGCAAGCTGAACTGGGCAAAGCACCTGGAGACCCAATGCAGGAAATTTGTCATGACTTTTTGGATGTGCAGGAGAGCCTTTGGGTTGACGTGGGGGCTAGGGCCTAAAATGCTTGCATGGCTCTACTCTGCTGTCTTAAAACCCAGGCTCCTACATACGGCCGTGGTCTGGTGGCCACGGGTGGAATTTAAAACAATGCAGGACAGGCTGCGAAGATTAAAAACGCTAGCATTTAGGGGCTTGACTGGCACACACGATGGGCCGTCGGGCAAGAGCAAATAGATGGACTCCGGGGACTAGACACGCTAGACTCCCGAGTGATATCAGCGCACTGCCGATTCTACAGATGAGGCAAGATAAAATAACAAAACGCTTCAACTTCGCCAAAGCTTTCCGCGTCTGCATCCCAAGCAGGGATCTGTGGAAAACAAATGGTAACCCACTTCTCCAGGGGGAAATTTTGTATACAGATGGCTCCAGGGGAGAGGGAGGGTCAGGAGCAGGAATTTATGACAGCAAGAGAGGGAAAGGTATAGGGGTCACACTTGGGCGACACGCTACTGTCTTTCAAGCGGAGGTCCTGGCCGTCCTTCGCTGTGCTGAAATACTAATAGAGCAAAACGCTGCTGGCAAACAGATTACGATCTGTTCGGACAGCCAAGCGACACTAACTGCAATAGGGAAACCAGACATAACATCAGAACCTATAGGATGGGCAGAGCTAGGGAAATCCTGGGTTTACCCAAGAAAGATATAAGGACAGTGGTACGGACCCTAACAGGGCACAACCACTTGAACTATCATATGCACAAAATGGGGTATAACCCCACGACAGAGTGCAGGAAATGCGGCAGGGATGACGAAACATCCCTGAATGTATTATGCCAGTGCCCGACACTAGCTAGGCTCAGGCAACAGACCCTCGGGGCCCATTTTATGGACACAGAGGAAATTGCAACACGATCAGTGGTCGACATACTGGGCTTCGTCAAGAGGTCTGGATTCGACTGCTGAGAGTGAATAAGTAAGGGGGTGGCACAATAGGCTTTATAGCTTGAGCGCCAGGGGAGCTCTTCATGGGCTTCCCACCCGCATTAAAACTAACTAACTAACTTCTCAGGTATTTTTTCAATATTGGATTCCATTTCTTTAATTATTTCAAGCAATTAAATACAGTTTTTTCCCCCAAATTTGTTGCTAAAACCATCACCTAATCTCAAAATTTCAATAACTCTGTGTGACTCTTCAGGAATGCTTACAAATTTTTGATCATGTTTAATATTATCCTTGAGGGCATTTTTATTAAGTTTTGTTTCCCTCTCAAAACATCCCTTGATAATAAAGGAGGGAACTTGTTGATTTAATTTCTCAATAATTTGTTTTATCTTAATATTCAAAGAAAGTATCTGTGAATGGCATTCCTTGATAGTCAAATTTAAGATAGATTTTTTATATTTTTCAGTATTTATATCAAATTTTTCTTTCTTTCTTTTGTTTTTGAAATCAAAACTAACATTTTCATTGATCTGAACAATTTTCTTAGGAGAGACCTCATGAATTATGCATTTCATCAAAGAGTCTTGTTGTATAATTGTTGATCTTAATTTTTTACAAATTAAGTCAAATTTTCTGATATTTTTCACAGGTCCTCCCATCACATTAATCCCATTACCCCAATTTCTGTCTATCTCAATAAAATCCATTTTACTAACAAACAAAAAAACAATCAATTTCACAAATTTAAAAAAAATTGCATAATTCTCTATTATATTTTAGAAAAAGGTTAACTCCCTGTATTTGTTTCCTTTTGAATAAATCCAAAGTTTCTGTATATGGTTTTGTCCTTATCACACTTGAGAAAACACTATTTAAAATTCATAACAATTATTAAAACCACAAGGTAAATGTTACAAAACATAGTTTACAAAATTATCATAAAAATTCCTAAAAAGACACTTTGAACACTTAAATTTCACATTTATTTGACAAAAATCTAAAGATTCAACTGGAAATGATTATTACCGATGTGTCATGTATAGTGTCACGCCATATACTAACGTTCAGTTCAGAAGGAAACTCTCAGAATTTGTCAGATTTTCAGAAAAGCTATTAGTAAAAGAGATATAAGGAGAAAAAGAGAGAGAAAGAGAGACAACGCACAGAAAGAATTGAAAACGAGGCAACTTTTTTTACATAGTTTTACCCGTGTTGGTCCCCTCGTAGTGTAAAAAGGAAGAAGAATGAAAAAAGTGAGAGGTTGGTTTTTGGTTGACTTTCTCCCTTTTTCTTCCTCTTTTTTCATTATGTTACTAGTAGTCGTGCGCGCGCCAAGGCGCGCGCCTACTAATTTTTGTTATCAAAAAGAATAAACCAAATACTTATTTTTTCTATGTTATTTATATTTAATTAATGTTACAAAATATTCGTAAAAAATAATTAGAATGCACTACAGGATGATGTTGAAGCTAAAGGAGTAATGGATTTCTCATAATTTATTTGTAGGTAAATTCTGTCACCGTTATCATCTTGAAAAAATTGTGAATATAATTATAATTCAATTTATTATAATCGGCTCTTAAATTTTTTTAACACTTATCTTATTTATAAATTATATTGGCGTAATACATTTTTTATTTTATAAATTAAAAGAAATGTTATTTATAAAATAAATTGTGAAGTATTCGTTTTAACATGTATATGAGCATATAAATTTCAAATTGATAAATACGGCGAATAATATTAATTTTCATTATTATATAAGCTTTACAAAGTTTAAAAAAATGAATGATACATAGAATAGTGGCAGTAATTACCAATCTTTCAGTTTTCAAGAAATATGATAACAAATTTTTAAATTGTCTATTTGCTCCGCAATTATTGCTGTTTATACTCTATAGTAATCCATTCGCCACTAATATTTTATTATGCATTGAGAGATGTGGTGAATTTTTTTCAAGAAAAATTAATTTTTTAATTTTTATCATCAATGATGCACGTTATTACGAAAAAGTAAAATGTATTTTAGTATAACTTTTTTTTACATGAACATTTTTGTGTGAACATTTTTATCGTATATGTTGTTTACGTCAAAATGATTAAATTCTTTTATTATAAGAAGAAAATTATCCTGTCGATAGAACTTTCCAGGCCTTTATAAACGTTACAGTATCTTTCTTATTAAAAACTAAATTAAACAAAAACTTTTCAAACAATATTTTTTTTTTCCTTCTGCGAAAATCTGTCAATTTTCTATTCTTCAAAAAATCTATAGTGGTTGATAAATTCGTGTTTTTAATTGGAAAATAGTGTCTTTAGTGTCTTTTTTTTCAAAATAGTAGCAAAACAGCGTCATCGCTTGAAAAAAGTGTCAAATAGTGTCAATAGTGTGTTTTGAGCCCGAGTGCATTAAAGTCTTTAAAAATAGTTTATAATATTTTAAATCATTTCAAATCCTATTAGGTTACCGAAATAAATTCAAAATTGCTTGAAATCTTCTGATATACCCTAAAACCTGGCATAGGTCCTATTAAATCGATCTATATTTTCGAAATTTTAGAAAACTCTTCGATACAATACCCCATGCAAATTTTGTCAAATCTCTTGAAAATGCTTTAGAATCTTTTTAAATACTCTAAAATATTTAAAATCCTCTGAAACCAATTGTACATTCCTTAGAACCTTTTGAAATACTGTTAAAGTTATCAAATCCTTTCAAACCTTTGGAAATCAATTGAAACATTTTAAAGCTCTTGAAAATGCTTTAGATCTTCTAAAATACCATAAAATAATTCAAATCCTATGAGTAACATTAAATTACTGAAATCAATTCAAAAATTCATAGGATCTTTCAAAATACCCTAAGATATTTAAAATCCTTCACAATATTTTAGAACTCCTTGAAATTTTTTTAACTCTTCAAAATCCCTTGCAATTTTCAAAAGCACCATAAATTATTTCCAATCCTTTGAAACTCTTTCAAATTATTGAAATCCTTTAAATCTTTAAAAATCACTTGAAACTTTTTAAAGCTTACGAAAATGTCTTGACATCTTTTAAAATACTCTTAAAGTTCTCAATTCCTTTACCATTTTTTTAAATTCCTCAAAATTATTGAAATCTCTTGGAAATGCTTTGGAGTCTGTTAAAATATCCTAAAATATTTCAACCCCTTTAAAATCTGTTGGCCTTCATTGAAATTATTAACATCTCTTTCAAATGCTTTGGATTCTTTTCAAATGCCCTAAAATATTCCCAGTCTTTTTTTTCAAATTCCTTCAAATTATCAAAATAAACAAAAAATTCCTTGGAATCTTTTAAATTACTCCAGAATATTGCAAATCCTCTGAAATCAATTAAAGTACTGAAATCAAATGAAAAATCCTTGGAATCTTCAAGAAACCTCTAAAAGTTTCCAAATTCTTTACATATTTTTGAAATTCCTTCAAATTGTTTAAATCTCTTGGAAATACCTTGGATTCTTTTGAAATACCCTAAAATATTCCTAATCTTCCAAAATTCCTTAAAAAATCCTTTTGAATCAATTAAATTACTAAAATCGGTTGAAAATTCCTTGAAATCTGTTAAAATATCCTAAAATATTTCAAACCCTTTAAAATCTGTTGTCATTCATTGAAATTATTGACATTTCTTTCAAATGTTTTTGATTCTTTTCAAATGCCCTAAAATATTCCCAGTCTTTTTTTTAAATTCCTTCAAATTATCAAAATAAATAAAAAATTCTTCGGAATCTACTGAAATTCTTTGAAATATTTTCCCACAATATATGAATTTTAAATCTTTTAGAATCAATTGAAATTTTTTAAATCCTCTGAAATCCTATTAAGTTAGTGAAATAAATTAAAAATTCTTTAAAATATTTTATAATAAGTCAAAATATTCCAAATTCTTTGAAATCTTTTGAAATTCCTTGCAATTGTTTGAAGATCTTGAAAATTCCTTTTGGATAAAAAAATACCTTATAGTCTTTGAACTTCTTTAAAATCCCTTCAAATTATCAAAATCAATTTCTTAAATTATCGGTGTTTTTTTAATAGCAGTGCTCATTGAGAGCTTAAAAATTCTTAATTTGAACATCTTCTTAAATTATAAAATTTTTGATCTGTAAACATACACAGATCTCTGACATACTTCTATTCAAACCGAAAAAAAATAATTATTCGAATGTGTCTCTATAAGGAAATGGAGATTTCAATCCTATAGGGAAAGTAGAACTGAAACGTACACGAGTTTCACAAATGATATTTAATATGATAAATATAATTAAATCATGATAGAAATCACAGTTACAGAGCGTAAAAATAATTAATTTGAAAATTTCTTGTTTGCGTAAACAGTTTAAAAACAGACTACCATCACAATTGAGGTTATGGTTCATTACTTCTTTTACAGACTTTATCGTGCAACGGTTGGCAACACTGAGCCGCGCATTACCAAATACGAAAAAACACGTGACGTATTATTATCGAACTCGAACTAATTGATCCCGAAAAGACCACCTTGACATGCGCATGCTTCGATAGAATGGCGCTTATTGGTTCTAGTTCGCGTCCTCATTGAGAATTCAAATACGGGCGCGTACTACAGCCAATCAACTATATTACAATTCAAACATGCGCATATAAAGCGACTCAGTTAGCATCACTGATTTCAAATGCAGCACCACACACAGACACACACTACTGTTGAATATGAGCGGCCTACAGCAAGCAAACGTTACCACCGTGTTACTCTCGAAAATCGTCAGAATCGAAAACGACAATATCGTTTAGAGATTTTATATTAAGGATTTTTGCTGGCGTGGATCCAGAGGGGGCCGGGGCACGGCGGCTTGCGCCCCTCACCCCAAAAAGCCCAGACTCGAATTTTTCAAATAAGATAATTGAAGTTTACTATCCCAGCAAAAAGAAACTAATTCGGGAGGATTGCGAATTAACATGTTTAAATTTGCCCGAATTCTGCTTTCTGATTCGTTGAAACGAACTGAGCCAGCGCGAATTGAATGCGTGTCAATTTGCCATAATTCGTGGTCAAGGTCATTTCGAAAAAAATCAATAAAAATTGCATGCCTCCAGGCTCGAACCAGCGATCCCAAGTGTATAGGTCCAGAGGACAACTTAATTTAGCTGTAAATAAGCAAGTAGAGTCTTGACCTCCAATATGTATGAGTTGATAAAGTCTTCGCAGTTGGAGGTCAGTAAATGAAAGAATCAATATTTAACATTTGAAACGTTTCTGCCGACAATTTGGGCCCTCTTCAGTCATGATTTATTATCAAAATATTGTAGTCAATTTGTATTGACTTTGACGTCAATTTATATACGCCCGTTGGGTGGCTACTACGGCGCCACCAATTTGGAACTATTGGGAAGAAATTTGAATTTCAATTCAATATTAACGAAAAATCTTATAGTAAACAATCAATTTTAAACCGAAGATTAACATTTTTGATTAAAATGAATTGATATTCCCTGCTTTTTTTCATAAACATTGCCCAAATAACATCGAGATACCCAATAGTTCGCGTGTCAGGTGGCACTGTTGTCAAACTCACAGAGGTATCCTATAGGCGTATTGTAGTCATTTTTATTATATTTTTACTTATCATCTGACTATTTTAAATTGAATACAATATTTTGATAATAAATCATGACTAAAGAGGGCCGAAATTGTCGGTCGAAACGTTTCAAATTTTAAATATTGATTCTTTCATTTACTGACCTGCAGCTGCGAAGACTTTATCAATTCATCTCAATTTAACTGTATTCGCGATGGCGAATTCTGGCGAATCAGAGCTTGACTTAAAATCTCGCGGATTAAAATGAATTGGCCGACACTGGAATTAATTCGTGTTGACACTTTCAAATGAATGAGGTCCCCTGAACAATTTTCGCTGAATTCAGACGAATAGGATATTTGAATTATATGACTCTCCACGAATTTACACACATGAAAAGCAAGAAGATTGCCAGCACGATTACCGGGAAGTTTGCCTCAACTGCATAAATTAAAAAATGGAAAAATTAGTTTAATTGAAAAAAAAGCTAAAACGTAAAGTCTAAAAATACCTTTAAAAAGAAGTCGAAAACTTCGGAGAAAGCTTACTTTTTTGAAATTTATCAATATTTTTAAAAACATTAAAATGTGTTTACTGTACTGAATAGAAATTTCACAGAAAAGACATAGTGTGAATCTGACGCTAATTTCAGGGTACCATTTACCTGCAACAAAAATTAGTCTTTGTAGTGTGAATGGTACCACTACAAAAGGTATGGTTTCCCTCAGACTTGGGATACGAAACGTCACCTGCTGTCAATTGTTTTCACAGTTTTGCGGCAAAAACAATAGGCGATAGTTTCGTACCCCAACTCCGAGTGACATGGAACCCCATCTTAAAATTCGTTAGAACACAATTTATCCCAGAGTTTTTACTGTGTTAATTAAAAGACTTCAAGGTCCGAATTATCAAACTATATATTATTTCAATCGTTTCTTTGAAGAAAAATTGTTAAGCCACCAAGCACGAAATACGTATTGTCATTTGAGAAGCATAATTATATTCTGAAATATCATAAATCAGGGTGGCCGCTGGACACTTGAAATATCACAAATTTCATATCACAAGATATATAATGCAATTTAAAATAAGTTTGATTTCAAATTTTTTTTCAAATGCTAATAAGATGAAATTAAATTTTGAACGTTACAATGTTAATTTTAATTGTTCGAATTGAAAAAATTTTATTTGAAAGTGAAAATGTTGAATATTGATGTGTAAATAACAAATAGAAATGTATTCATTCAGATTAAATTTGAGTCAGTTGAGGAGATATTCAGAAGTTTTTAAATGAAATTCTTAAGCTTTTAAGGCCTAAATCTTTCTGTTTAAAAATAATCTTTTTATAGTTTATGCTTGACTTCGAAAATGTTATGAATATTTTATACTTGTTGAATAATGATTATACCATGACATGCAAGACGCAGCTTGCAAATATAAAAACATGGTTTCTATTTAAACATTTGTTAGTTATGGTCATAAGATTCGTGATTAATATGTTTATATAATTTATACTAAACATTCAAAGCGGATAAATAACTTTAACATTATTAACTCCTACCTAATACAACGCTGCTGAAGGCTGGTAACCTTCTCAGTTCAAATCACCAACCAATTGAGACTATCGGTTTCCTTTCTCTGTCCTCACCCCCCTTCCCCCATTCCAGTAACAGAAGATTTGGTGGGACTGACGTTACAACTAGACTCTCCACCGTACGACGAATAATCACTTAACTTAGACATGATTTCAGCTCACAAGCCAAAACTCGCGCATAAAGATGATAGTTGGGCGTACAACCTAAACATGAATAATACAAACAATAAAGTAGCCTCGGAATGGACTGAAACTTTGATTGACGAAATGCATGCACACGTTAAACGTAAAGGTCGAGTTTCAGGCGATGAATGGAGACTGGGTGTTTGGAATGCTAGAGGAGTGAATGATCTTAAAGTAAGAGAACTACGAGAAACTATGCATGCTAGGAAACTAGATAATTTATGTGTACCTGAGACGAAGAAAAAGGGTTGCGAAAGTAGAACCATAGAAAATGGGGTGTTGAAAGGCGGTTTTGAAATATGGTCAGGAGTAGACAGTGAATCACATGGTAGTCAGGGGGTCGGTTTAATCATGAATGAAAAAGCAAGACAACATCTCAAAGATCATGGGTTTGTATCTCCCAGATTGTTGTGGGCTAAAATGAAGGTAGGAATCAGAAGATTATTCATCAAAGCGTGCTACGCGCCAGTTGTTAGTGACCCGAGAGAAGTCAAAGATGCCTTCTGGGACACTTTAAATGATACAATAAGTATTTGCGATCAAGGTGAAAGAATAATTCTGCTAGGAGATATGAACGGATGGGTCGGTGTCCAACGTCAGGATACAGATACAGAAAGGGTGCTACGTAAATTTGGGGATGCAACAAGAAAAAATTATAACGGGGAAAAATTAGTTAGCTTATGCTTAGAAAAGGGCCTATTTATTACAAATACTTGGTTTAGACATAAAATGATCCACATGTACACCTGGAGTAAAGGAAATAGCCACAGTATAATTGACTTTGTTATTGCGGATGAAAGACTAAGGGAACTAGTTAAAGATACAAGAGTCATGAGGGCTTCCGAATGCAATACTGATCATTACCTCTTAGTCTCCAAAATAAATTTAGGGCGGGGATGGAGAAGAAAGAGAACAACAATAACAAAACAAACGCGAATAAAGATTGAAAATTTACAGAAACCGGAAGTGCGAATTGACTTTCAAAATAGGTTAAACGAACGTATAGATGAGACAATTTGGAAGGGGTTATTAAACAATAAAGATTTAGAGGGTATGTGGACTTTGCTACGGGATATCATCGTTGAAACTGCGACCGAAGTATGTGGCACGGCGGTTGTAGGAAGAAAATCTGGTGATGCATGGTGGAATGATGAAATTGCGGCAGCCCAAAAAGAAAAGAAAGAAGCGCACGAAAGAAAGTTGCACATTACAGGTCTTAGCGATGAGGAGAGAAATAGACTTGAAAATGATTACAGACACAAAAAGAGAAAAGTTAAACGACTAGTCAAAGAGAGTAAAGAGAAAATCAGAACAGAAGAAGAGAGGAAAATACAAAACAGCTTTGAAGGAATTATGAAACTATTTTATAAACAGTTGAAGGAAAGTGAAAATACAGAGTTTGCGAGCATGAGAAACAGCAAAGGTGAAATGCTATATGATATAGACGGGATAGTAGACGCTTTAAAAGACTCTTTTAAAGAACTATTAGGAGGTGAAGTTATAGGACAACAAAACTGCGACATAGAACAAAATGCATTAGAAAACCCAATTGAAAAAGTCTGTGTCACTGAGGTCAGAGACATAATAAAGAACTTGAAAAACGGTAAGGCTGCTGGTGTGGACAGTATCAGCGCTGAAATGCTTAAATACGGTGGCGAGTACATACCTCACAGGTTGTGCGAATTGATAAATTTATGTATCGAGACGGAGGAAGTCCCAGACGATTGGAGAAAAGCGATTATCGTACCAATATACAAAAGAAAGGGAGATAAAAGAAACTGCAGTAATTACAGAGGTATCAGCCTTCTAAGTACCGTAAGTAAAATATACTCAAAAATACTTATTCGTAGGGTAATGGAAATTACAGAAGAAAAGATATGGGAAGTCCAAAGTGGATTTATGCCAGGAAGATCATGAACAGATCAGATATTTAGTTTAAGACAGATCACAGAAAAAAGCTTGAGAGTTGGAAAGAAAGTTTTCTGTGCATTTATTGACCTAGAAAAAGCATTTGACAAGGTAAATAGAAGTAAACTTTGGGAAGTCCTTAAAGAGTACGGAGTAAATGGAGAGCTCCTGCAAGCAATAAAAACAATATATAAAGGTAGTAAAGCGAGTGTAAGGGTAAATGGGAAACTGAGTGACTGGTTTGATATTATGCAAAGCGTGAAACAAGGATGCGTTATGTCCTCATGGCTATTTATCATATTCATGGATAAGTGTCTTAGAGCTGCACTCTTCGACGAAGAAGGTGCTGATCTCCAAACAATCAAGGTACGTGGGTTAGCTTTCGCAGATGACAAGATTGTTATGGCAGAATCAGTCGAGGACTTGCAAAGAATGTTGAATAAACTTAATACAAGCATGAAGGACATGGGACTCAAAATTAACGTAAATAAAACAAAAATCATGGTGTTTGAGGGAAAAAGTGAGAAAACAATATGCAACATTGTCCTAAATGATGAGAGATTAGAACAAGTTGACCAGTACGTATATCTAGGTAGTCTATTCACTAGCGACGGAAAAATAGATGGGGAGTTAGATAGGCGCATAAATAAGGGTAAGCAGGTTATCGGTAGAGCAGGGTCCATTCTCAGAAATAAAAACATATCAAAAAAAGTTAAAATGGCCATACATAATTCTATATTCGTACCGACTGTACTATACGGTAGCGAGACATGGACCTGTCAAGAAAAGGACAGGAGTAAAATTAACGCGATCGGCATGAAACCTCTGCGCATAATATGCGGGAAAACACTGATGGACAATGTCCGAAACGAGACAATCCTCAAAGAATGTGGTGCAAAAGAGACAATAGTTGACACATGGGAAAGAAATCAGTTAGGATGGTTCGGTCATCTTGAAAGAATGAAAGATGAACGACTGACCAAACAAGTGTATAAAGCTAAAGTTAATAGCAGAATGTCCAGAGGTAGACCACCGAAAGAATGGTTAGAATCTGTAAATGAGACATTAATCCGAAGAGACATAAGAAGCCATAGAAACACAAGAGCTTACATGAAAAAATGCATGGACGTGAAGGAAGCTAGAGTAGTATGCCAGGACAGAAAAGTGTGGCGACAAATAGTTTGTAAACAGAGTGGCAATAGAATGAATGACGCCTGAAACAAAGACCTTCCATACTAATGGGCCCAAGTGGGGAACCATACATAACAATTTTGTGAGGCTCTTCACTTGGGGTGATCGCTAGAGAGATTGATCAGCAACCTGGGTCGGAGCAGTGTTGCGGAATAAACGTGTCATTTAAATAAATAACACGAGAATTCCAGATCAATCTAAAATATTTATACCTAACATCTATATACCTATCTACCTTATACCTATATACCTACATACCTTACACCTATATACCTATTTAACATATACCTATCTACTCTATACCTATACACCCATATACACACTACCTCTCTCCAACCGAGCAAGTCACGCCTACCCCGAAAGGGAAATGGCTTAATGGTATAATAATAATAATAATAATTATTATTATTATTATCCTCCCCCTTGAGAGTGAATGGGAAGGGGAATTATTGGATCGCCTCCCCTAAAGCCCTTCTCTGGATGCGTGCCTGTATTTTTGTCTCTAATGAGCCGAAAAGTGAGGTTGCTTTGGAATTTTATTCATTGATCAGAATATTTTTCTTGCTGATTTTGCAAAAATTATTCATAATAAAATAGAATTCTTTTCAATGTTAATTTAAAAAAATTTTAAATAGAGACACTAATCTCAAGATTCTTGTCAATCTGCCGGGTTTGCTTATGAATAATTTAAGATTTCTTTAAATTGAGTTTACATAGGTTTACCTCAAATTTATTGTAAGAAATATTTCTGTTTATTAAAAATAAAAAAAAAGAATGTGTGGAATTTTAGCAATATTCAGAAATGTTTTTGAATATTTTGGATTGTTTTCTTTTTCTAATTGGAAAATTTAATAATTCAAATAGATTGTTATGAGAATCACCCACAAAAAAAAGTAATATTTTATATTTCAGAAACAACTTGTATTTTAAAAAATGCAAAAAAATCATATTTAGCGCCTGAAACTCGCAAACCCCTATTTTCAAATTACGGGTTTTTTGAGATTCTATCAAACGGATTTGTGGGGGGTTATAATTAAAAACTAATTATTTATTTGTATTTCATAGGTAACTATAAAATGAAATGTTGTGTTTCAACTCGATTCCCCTAATATTGATGATTCTAAATTAAATTTACAAAAACGTTTTTTTTTTCTCATGTTAAATACATGTAAAACTTCATTGGCTTGCGGAACCTCTGAATATTATTTTTTTCAATAAAAAAATGCATTGATTTTTTTAAAAAATTGAAACCATTTAGGGGCGACATGGACAACAATTTTAAAAAATTTGTACCGCACCCTAATATTTAAGGAAGAGTTTGTTTTACATATTTTATGGCCACAGTTTTTCTACATGTGTTTGCAATAAAGCTTTCAACTGATTGCATATTTAATGTTTGAATTTATATTATCTTTTTGAAGGCGAACGAAAAACAAGGTTAAGATAGAAGTTTTCTTTGTGTTTATTTCGTCATGGCAGGTTTATCATGCCAAGAGATAATTGCTTGATTGTAGGGCAGAAGCGGGTAATATGATGCGCATAACATTATGTATCATTAGGTAGAATGAAAAATATATTCCATAATGTAATTTCAAAACATGAATATCTATATTAATACAAGACTCTTATGTGCAGATATTAACTAACTTTACCTATTTGTGACAAATGAAATCAATGATTTTTTCGCAAATGTCATAAAATTAAAATTAAACCATCGTTTTAGCTGAAAAATTGAACAATTATCTTAAATAACCTAATTTTTCCACTATTTGAAATTTTATTCATAAATTCATATAATAAACCTAACCTCAGTCGTTCAAAATACATACATTTTTGTAAAATCGACCGCACAACATTTCCCGCGTCGTCCCTTAACCCGCCTCTCTCCTATGCTAGAAAAATAGTTTATACGAAATGAAAAAACTTAAAATTTTCTTAATACTTTTACCTTACAGAATCCAGCAGAGACAAGACCTTTGTCAGACGACATGATTTCCGTTAAGTTTCTTCTGTTCCTGACAATCATTTATGTCTATGTAGTGGCTCTGGAAGCAACATATCCAACTGCAGATTTAGCTATCGGTAAGTTATAAGCCAAATTTATTTGATTTTCAGTATATTAAATATTGTCACACGTCGCAGGATTTAGTTTCATAGAAATCCAAAGTAGATTTACATTTTAGAATTTTTCTCAAATCTATATCGAATTTATTTTACGTTTGAAACGCTAGAATTAAATTAAATTAGCGCTGCAGTGTAAATAATTTTTTTTTAATATATCAAGAAGTCTATGGGTTGCATTATCTATAATGTAAAGTGTAGAGTATACAGGGAGGTCTCTCGTATATCTTTTCTTATATATTAGGAAATAATTATACCGTCGAATATTTTAATCTGATTTTACATTTCTTTGCAGTTGGCTGTGGTGGGATGCACAATGTCGAAGCCCACCTCGGCCAATGGCGATGCACATCCGGAAAATAAAAAGGACATTATCACTTTCAACTGTGTGGCAATGATATTGATGTCAAGTGCAGTAAAAATAAAAGTTATGCTTTGAAAAAAATAGTTGCATCTTTTTGATAAAATTATGTAACGACCCTTCCCCATCCTACTCAAAGATTTGTACGGGAAGAAAAATAGGGATAAAATTACAACTAAAAAGAATTAGAAATAGAAAAAGTAAAAGATAAATTATACTTCAGATTTTTAATTACAAATGAAAACTGAATTTTACATATTTGATAAAAACTTTAGGTAGTGTATACAGGTACTGCAATTTTTGCCGGATTTTAATTTTCTATCCTCTTACACTGGTAAGAAGTTTACTGTACCAGCTAGAGGAGAATCAAAGGGGAGTTCTAGGTGATTCGGAGGCGAGCTGGAGGCGAGACGCAAAAGAGCTACGCAATATTTTTTGTATTATAATAAATGCAGGGAATTTTCTATTTGAGAAACGATAAACAAAAATTTTCCGGAAACTTGGGATATTTTTGAATATGAGAAATAACGAGGAATTTTTGAAATTTGAAGTATCTAAAGATTAATAGATTTAATGTGCGAAACTATGAATGTTGCCGACGTTTCGTGAACATTGCAGTTCACTTCTTCAGGCCTGTGATTGGCCAAAGCGCCCCATGGTGGGGACTGGTTGAACTTGATTGGCCAATCAAGTCTTTTTTAAAAAACCCGGGAGAACGATAAGCCAAATCGGATTAGTATTATATCCATTGTCCATATTGATGTTATTAGGGTGTTTTAAGATTTCGATTTCTTCTCTATGTTTTCTTGGAAATTTATTGCACGTTTTTGCGATTACGGTTGTTTTGTCAAATAAAATTCTATGACCTGTTTCGATATGATACTCAGCTACTGCTGATTGCGTGAAATGTTTTAGCCTGACTTTACTCTCATGTTCCTTTACACGTTGACTTACCGCCCTTCCGGTTTCTCCAATATAGACTTTGCCACAAGAACAAGGGATTTTATATACTCCTGGATCACTGAAAGTTTTCTTTTTATCTTTAGGGTTGTTTAGAAGTTGTCCTATTTTCGCAGGTGGCTTAAATATAGTTTGGATGTTGTGTTTGTTAAGAATTCTTCCTATTTGTTCTGTGATACCTTGAATGTAGGGTAGCATGTTGGTCGTTTTTCTCTCTCTTTCTTTACTAGGTTGTGTTGACTTGTTTTTTTGGTGTATTTTCTTATTGCTTCATTAATTTGTTTGTTTGTGTAATCGTTTTGTATTAGCATTTGTTTAACATTTTTAGTTCCTTTTGTGGGAGGAGTCATGTAGGTATCTGTTTGTATGGGTGGGTTTTCTGTAAACTTCATGTCTTAATGTGTTATCAGATCTTTTGTAAACTAGTACGTCCAAGAAAGGTAATTTTCCGTTTTGTTCAATTTCCATAGTGAACTTGATATTAGGGTGTATTTTATTGATGAAATTGAAGAACTTGTGTAGTTCATCTAGTCCATGTCTCCATATGACAAAAGTGTCGTCAACGTAACGGCACCAAAATTCTGGTTTGAGCTTGGATTTGTTAAAGATTTTAGTTTCTAGATTTTCCATTAAGATATTGGCTATTACAGGTGAGATTGGAGATCCCATTGCTGCTCCTGAGGTTTGTTCGTAAAATTGGTTATTGAAAGAGAAGTAGGTATTAGTGAGACAGTGTTCTATTAAAGGTGTGAGATTGGAGGGGAAGTTCGCAGAGGATTTAATAATATCGATTGTATCAGAGATTGGTACTTTTGTAAAGAGAGATGCTACGTCGAAACTCACTAGGATATCTTGGGGTTCAATGTGAATCTGTTGTATCTTTCTGATGAAGTTAAAAGAGTTTTGGACGTGTGTGATAGAGTTTCCTGTGAAAGGATTCAGTTTTTGGCGAGAAAGTGTGCTAGGTTTTAAGTTGGTGAGTTTATTGCGCTGACGATCAACCTGAGTGGGATGTTGTTTTTGTGGATTTTTGGGGTCCGTAAAGTTTTGGTGAGATGGAATTAGTAGGTTTTAATTTAGATATTGTTTCGCTGTCAAGTTTTGAGTCTTTTAGAAGGGTTTTTGTTTTGCTGACTATTGTTTTTGTGGAGTCTTTTTTGAGTTTTTTATATGTATTGTCAGTAAGAAGTTCCATGATTTTGTTGTTATAGTCTTCTTTATTCATCATTACTGTTGCGTTGCCTATGTCTGCGGGCAATATTATGATGTCTTTGTTCTGACTGAGTTCTTTAATTGCTGTTTTCGTTCATAGTTTCGCACACGATTGAAACCTGAATAAGCTTTAATTTAAAATTTTAAAATATATTAAACTTTAAATTTTAAATTTATTATCTAAAGCTTTTCAAAAGATTTTTGGAAATTTTCTCTGAATCATGGCAATTTATCGGTAATTTATAATAATTTAACAGTCATTTGCGCTCTGTCAATCAGTCTGTCAAGTGTCAACTCTTAATAAAGTAAGGTTATGATACCGGCGAAATTTGCCGGAGCTTAAAAATCAGAAGATTGGATTTGAATTGGAAATTGAAACGATAGAAGCTAGGGAGAAGCTAGAGCTAAGTATTACAAAATTTTCCGTACGACTGAAATTACAAGTATAGCATATTGATATTATTATTAACAGTACCACCGTAATTTGATACGTATTCGGAAACAGTCTCTAAATGTATGCATTTTTTGGAGGTATATAGTTTCATTGTTTAACAAATTTTATCTGAAGAGTGAATAAAACTTCGAGGTAGCAATTGTGAAAATTCCCGAACTCACGACTTCGGTACAGATTGAAAATGTTTGAAAAACAATTTCATAACTTTTTCATATTTTTTCAAACTTGTCTATTTAAAAAATGAAAATAATAAGAATGTTAATGTGTCATTTAAACAAAAACGCTGAAAGAGATTAGGAAACATTTTCCAAATGCATATATTTTTGGAAGGGATATAATTTTATTTTTTACTAAATCCTGCGGGAAGAATGTTCAAAGTTAAGAACTTTGAAAATGATAGAACTCAGGAGTTCGGTACAGGTTGGAACTTTTTGAAAGACAAGTTCATAACTTTATCATATTCTTGAAGCCTTGTGTACTTAAAACCATAAAAATAATAAAAATACTACCGAATCATACTAATGACGCTTAAAGAGAGCAGGAAATATTTTTAAAATGCATACATTTTTTTGAGCTATATAGTATTCTTACTCAAAAAATTATAGAACTCACGACTTCGATAAAAATAATAAAATAATTATCAAATATTTTCAATAACTTTTGAAGAGATTAGGACTACGTACCAATAAAAACATGCGCGTACTAAAACATATTTTTTAATGTCTTCCCTCCTTATTGAAAAGTTAAAATAGCCAGAAAATAGAATTTTTCATTTTTAAAAAGTGTGGTCATGTTCAAAATGAAAAATATGAGTCTTATCAAAAAATTGTCTGCAGTAAATTTATAGAACTTTCTGAGTTGAATAACTTTTCTTTCAAACATTTTTTTCATCTAGCATAGTTTTTCTGGAAAATAAAATTTTCCAGTTTTTTTAAAGCCTTATCACGTTTGAAACAAAAAATTTACGCCTTATCGAAAAAGAGTATGAAGCCAATTCATAGATTCTTTTGAGGTGAATAGTTTTTAATGCTAAAATTTTTTTCGTTTCTCGCATAGTTTTATTTGAAAATCGGAATTTTTCATTTTTTTTTAAAGCTTCATCGCGATTAAAATGAAAAATATACCTCTCTGAAAAAATAGTATTAAATAAATTTGTAGACCTTTTTGAGATCAATAGTTTTTTATCTTGAAGTTTTTTATTTTTTTGCTTAGTCTTGATGGATAATGAAATTTTTGAAAAAGCTTTTTCGATGGATGAAACCAGAACTGTTCGTCAAAAGTTCAACGATAAATTGAACCCTTATGAAAAAGAAGTATTTGTAAGTATGGGATGATATTAGGATCCAGTACTTTCTTCGCGAAAAGGTATTGGGTTTCCAATACTTATTCGTGAAAAAAGTATTACATCGAATACTTACCAATACTTCTTTTTCATGAGGGAATTGAGCGTAATATGTCGGAAAGTCGCCAAAAATAACAAAATATCGAAATTGTGAGTTTTTCGGGCCATTCATTTTTGCAGAAGCATACTTGAAAATACGTTCACGTATTTATTTTATTAGCCTTATAAAAATATTTCATGTGAGGTACACTCTCCTGCACATAAACACGACGTCAATAAAGCAATACACTTTTTATTCATGAATCTTTTTTCTAGAAACAGTGTTAGTAATTTTTTTCAATTGGCTTTTCATCTCCTTTACAATATTGTGAGAAACACGAAGCACATAAATGTAACATGGAAGTAAAATATCAAATCATTAAATCCAATGTTTCAAACATAAAAAAAACACCATAAATTAAATTCAGCCCGATTTGTCTAAAAGTCGCCAATGATAAAAATATATATGCGTATTTATTATAATATTCTCATAAAAATATCTTTAATGAAGTACACTCTCCTGCACGTAACCATGATTCCAATAACGCAATAAACTCTTTATTCGTAAACTCTTTCTTTCAGAAATAATATAAGTAATTATTTTGGATTCGCTTTTTTGTTTTCTTTACAGTATTATTGGAAATAAAATGCACATATCTGACATCGAAGTAAAATGTCAGCTCATACAATCTCATGTTTTAAACATAAAGAGATCACTTATCATGATCACTTAAATGCAGAACAATATGTCCTTCATGGACCAAAAAGCATAACAGAAAGTCGAAAAAACAAAAATATGAGTATTGAAAAATTTAATTTATCCAGTAAGTCTTTTCTTGAAAATTCTGAGTTCATTATTTCGGTTTAAATTTGTGAAAATATTACAATACAAAATAATGAATATTTTCACGAAAAAAAAATGATACCGTCAAATATTTTCATCTAATTTTATACTCGTAGACCCAAAATGGTGCTAGCCGAAAAGAAAGAACAAGAAATAATAATTACTGTCCGAGTGGTACCGCAGATGGATCTACCCTTACTCCTTTTATGTGTGCAACAATAGAATTCTGAAAAAAATAATTCTTGTTCCTTGCTCTTTTTTCTCTTTATGTACATTTTGGCAATTAACACTTGCGTATCACATCATAATCTTATATAAAACTAATAGTATCACTGTAAAAAGAAAGCATTATTTCAGGGCTAATTTTTTTCAATGAAATAAAACTCAGAAAAAACCAGTCTCGAATGGTGTTGAAATGAGTCCACTGGTGTTAACCCAGATTCATTCGTTTTACATTGGAAATAACAGCCTGAAGTTAGCCTATTCAAAAACAGGACAGGGGTCGTGCACATAATACGTAACGCGTTTTTTTCTGTTTATATCGTTGTATCTCTTTCGGCTTCGTTAATTTTTCATTCTTGACTTTATTTAAACAAAAGAGAAATGCGTTACGTATTATGTGCACGGCCCCACAAGCAAATGGGTCAGGCCGACGGAAAAAGGGGTTGTTGGTCGTTGATGTTATCTGAGGAGGTAGAAAATGGGTCAGATTGTAATCCCCAATAAGTCTTGGGGTAAAATAATCAAGGTACAAAAATCTCCGTAAGATTATCCCTAAAATGAAAATTCTGTAGTATATAATGTAATATCAGTTTGGCTAGATTTCTCTAAATCATACTTCGAATTCTGACAGGATACTTTAAATTTTATGATAAATAACAGAATAAACTATTTGGAGTATTACATTCTCATTCTAATGAGAAGGTATTGGTTTTATGTAAAATTTGACATAGTCGGTTTTCATCAAATCTCCACGTTTGGAGACCCCCTGAGCCAGAAAAAACGGTTTTTACCAAGGTGTCTGTCTGTCTGTAGTCTGTCTGTCTGTCTGTCTGTCAGTCTGTCTGTCTGTCTGTCTGTAGCCACGATAACTTTCGAAAAAATGATCAGATTTGATTGAGCTTTGGCACACTTTTTTATGGCCGAAAAATAGAGAACGAGTTCGTTAACCAGCTGTTTTGGATGAAAATTCAAAAAGTGAGCACATTTTGAAAATTTTTGAGACCACTTTTTTTGAAGATTTAAAAATTCTATGTATGGTTATTAGTAGTACGCAAAATGACGAACAACATATTCTAATGACTTTTCGTGATAAAACAAAAATTACTGGAGTTATAGCATTTTCAAAATTCCAAAAAACAAACGAAAATGTACATTTTAAGCCGAAAAACACACGATATGAAAAAAAGTCAAGAGGAGAAAAACGTTGCTTTTTGAACGCCCTATAATATTTTCATAACAACTTTTTGAATTTTTTGAAAAATAAAAAATTCAAATTTTGATCGCACAAAAAAATAATCAAAAATTCCATTTTGCTGTGAAACTATGCAAGATACGAGAAAAGATCATTCTACCAAAATTGTGCACCCAAAAAAGATCTACAAATTTCTCATCATTCACTTTTTGATATGACGCGTAGTTTTTGTTTTATTCGTAAAAAACAGCATTGAAAATAGAAAAATCAAATGCACAGAACCGAGCGTGGAACGCAAGGTTCAAATGATTTTCAAATCAAATATCGAGCGCGAAGCGCGAGTGTCTGGATGAGAATGTGTTCCTTAAGGTCGATAGAACCTTGAGTAAATGAAGTTCCTTTTCAGTCTAAAATAAAAACAAATTTAACAATCACTTAATATGTAGAGGTTTTGATAATTTTATAATATTTGCAAACAAACTTTTTCTTTTCATCGAAGTCGAACACGAAGTTGAAAAATCTAGAGCAACCGAGCGTAAAGCGCGATGTAGATACGCCCGAGCGCGTAGCGCGAGGTGAATACATAATCGAGCGCGAAGCGCGAGATAAATATATGATCGAGCGCGAGATCCAACAGTTGCGCGCCCTAGGCGCGCTCAAACTTGCGAGCGAAGCGAGCCGCGCGCGAAGCGCGCGATGAGAATGTGCCCGCGAAGCGGGCAGATTTTTTATTTATTTCAATTGTGTAAAAATTGTTGATGTCAGTTGTCGGCCTTAGGGTCAGGTGAATTGAAACGAATTAAGTTGTTTCAAACGTTTCGGCACACAAAGGTAGCCCTCATCAGTGAGTTTTATTAAATCTGTGAAAGGTACATAATATCTTATAGGTACGCAGTTTTACAATTGGAAGTGTTATTCATTGGATAATATCTTCATCGTGAAATTATAAAAGTTATTTAATTTAAAAATTTTCATTATATTCAATTCTATTAATAACTATTGATGCATCTTGCAGTATTATTAAAAAATGATTTTATTTTAACGAAGTACAGTTGCTGAAAAAACAATGTCAACGTAGTAGAAACATTTTTTCCCCCACAAATCTTCACTACAAAATTTTTTCCAAAGTTGTCAGAAGACATTGCAATCGAAAAAATACTTCTAAAACATTTTTTTCCAGTGGCGTATATTTAATTTAAAAATTATTTAGACATAATTCCTCATGATAACAGATGAATTATTTAATTAACATTATTTCTCTCGTACGTAAAAAATTGTGTTGACGGCTTTTTCTCATACAAACAGATAGAAATAAAATTAAATAAAAAATTCTTTAATAAAATATACGCTACTGGAAAAAAATGTTTTTAAAAGTATTTTTTTATTGCAATGTTTTCTGACAACTTTTGGAAAAATTTTGTTGTAAAAAAATGTTTCTACTGCATTGTCATGGTTTTTTCATGAACTCTACTTCGTTAAAATAAAACCATGTTTTAATAATACTGCAAAATTCATCAATAGTTATTGATAGAATTGAATGAAATCAAAATTTTTAAATGAAATAATTTTTATAATTTCACAACTGAGATATTAACCAATGTAAATTGGTTAATTCTCTTCCAATTGTAAAACTGCGTACCTACAAGATATTATATACTTTTCACTGGTTTAATAAAACTCACTGATTAGGGCCACCATTGTATGCCGAAACGTTTGAAACAACTTAATTCGTTTCAATTCACCTGACCCTAAAGCCAACAACTTACGTCAACAATTTTTACACAATTTAATTTTTGAGGGTCAATACAATCCCCCTGCGATTGTTATGGATAATATGGGCAATGAAAAACAAAGGAGGGGCAACGGATTTTACAACAAAATCCTAGAAGGAGATGGTGATGTTGTCCTTTCAAATCTCAAGAAATAGTCCAAGGCAAGTGTCACCCTAGCCAAGAATTTCAATCAGAGGATATTTGAATCGTCTAGTTGCAAAACCGGCCATCTCCAAAAAACAAAATTGTTGGGGAAAGCTGATTTTCTGTCACACTTAGCCAGAATAAGATGGAAACCAAAACTCTTTGGTTGTTAAAGACATTAGGGCAATATTTTTTAAAACACTTTTCTTATTTCTTGCTTGATTAAAAGGAACTTCTTCCTCAAAATTCTTTATCCTTAAGCATGTAGGTGAACACTACACGAAACGAGCGGCCATTTTCCGCATGGAGATTTGATCGGTTTTGCAGCAAATCGTGATTTTCGAACGCATATAAAACAGGGATATGAGCGGTTTTTTCATGGTTTCTTGTTTCCAGTTGATTAAAAAGTTCACTTAGGACTCAAAAAACTGAAAAAACCCATTTCCCAAAATCGAGGAGTTGGCCGGTTTTGCAACTTGACGATTAATTTCTTGTTCGGTGCAGGAGAGAACGTGTCCCCCCAAAACATCTGAATCTACACGCGTTCCAATCGAACAGGTTCGATGATAACTCCGTTGCACGAAGGTATGCGTCTAATATAAACAAATCCAAAATGTCCACTTTTGAAGATGAGATACGAGACATTTGTATCTCCGTAAATAAACTAAAATGTGAATTAGTCAAGTGGCGCCTAATCATAGAAAAAAGTCTTACACATGATAAATATGAACCTTTTTTTGAATTTGAATCAAAGAAAGCAAAAACAGTTTTCGAATCACACAAAAAATCTGTAAATCCAAATTTGATAGTCTCATGAAAAGGAACAACAATTACTCAAATAATTATTAATCAGAAATAAACCATTAGGAATGCAATATAAATTATACAAATGCCACTTGCAACATTTCTACTGAGGGAAAAAGTAAATTTGTAAACTTAACAACACACAAATTCCTGAATTCGTGGGAAGTACAGCCGGTTTGGGGAAAAAGTTCGGTTTGCTAATTCCCATTTACAAATTACCGATGAAACATCTTATTGCTGATTTTAAATCCAATATAAAAAACAGACAAGAAACAGACCAAAGTAACGCCAGATTAAAATTGGTCAATTGCATCAGTAATTTCGCCCAACAGCAAAATGTACACAAAAAACCCATGAATGCATTTCAAAAACAAGTACAAGTGCATCTCAAACTGACCAAACCATTTTTGAAAAATAATCCCAATATTTTAATTAGTTAATCTGATAAAGGTAAGATTTCGGTAGCTATGAACAAAGATGAGTATGAAGCAGACTTAACCCTCATGTTCTCAGACAGCAAAATTTATAAACAAATGTCTAAAGACCCTACTCTTTAAAAGCTAATAATCCCAATCCTTCCCGATGTTATGGACTGAGAAAAATTCATAAAGACCCCAAACGGCTCAGATTAATCGTTTCATTTATAGGCAGTCCAACTTATAATCTCGCTTCTTATTACATGTCAATTATTTCTGTAGATATAATTCCTCCAATATCAAGAGTAAGAAACAGTTTTGAATTTATCAACCAAATTGATAACTTCACAATCCCACCAGGCTACAAACTATTTTCATTTGACGCCGTATCTTCGTTCACAAAGGTTTCTATTGGTCTTGCGATTGTTGCTCTTAAAGAGAGATGGCCTCAGATCCAAAACAATGTAAAAATGCGAACGACACATTTTCTCAAAGGATTACGAACTTGTGCAAATAATTCGTCTTTTAATTTAAGAGGAGTATCCTATCAAAAAAAATCCGGCATTCCCATGGGTTCTCCACTCTTCCCCATTTTATCAGACATTGTGATGGATGATTTGGAAAAAAGCTGCTTAGCTTCCCATCCAATACAGTTTCCTTTCTACTTTCTTGACGTAGACGATATAATTGTTGCTCCTCCTGCTGATCAGATTCAAGCAATTGTAAATGCTTTTAATAATTTCAATGACAATTTACAATTCACTCTAGAGGAAGAATCAGACAATGGATTTAGCTGTCTTGATGTTCTCATAAAAAGGAAAGGTATAAAATAATCAATTAAGGACCGACTGGTACCAAAAACTAGCAGCTTCAGGCCAATGCCTCAATTATTTTGCACACCATCTACATCAATATAAAGTTAACGTTATCAATAATTTCGTTGACCGAGCGATATCCTTATTTCACAAAGACTTCCACGAAAAAAATGTCAAAAAAATTGAAACTATCCTAATAAATAATAATTATCCTCTTCCCTTTATCAATACAGTCGTAAACACACACAACAATGCGCCCTGCCAAAGCACAGCAGGAAAGCATGATAGTAGAGTCTCTGAACAAAACCGCTACATTTCTCTACCGTATGCGCATGGACTATCTGAAAAAATGTCTAGCATTCTCAAACTCTTTCACATATAACCTGCATTCCGTAACATCAACGATTTGACACCAATTTTTAAGTAAAAAAAGATCCTATTCCGAAAGAAAAAATGTCCAATGTAGTCTACAGTACTCCATGCACCAACTGTGAAGCGGTATACATTGGTACGACGAAACGACCTGTCTATGTACGCTTTAAAGATCACACAAAAGACGTGCACAGACAACCAAAGAAATTAATGACAATGACTAAACATGCATGTTTTAAAGACCATTAGTTTGGTTTATGTAAAACCAAAATTTAGGAGAAAACAGAACACTATAAAAAACGAATAGTTTTGGAAATAGCTCATATAGTCAGCAATCCCTTTGCAGTGAACCAAAGAGCTGATACCGAAAATCTTTCCACATTCTACTTCCCCTTCTTAGAAAATAGCAAATTTTACATTTTTATTTAAAATTGGATTAGAATAGCGTAAAAAAGGTTTCATCTTACTTTACAGAAATTAATTAATTTAATACGTTTCAAAAGAACAAAAACTGATAACCAAATAAATTTTTCGATTGCACTTAAAATTTAACAAAAAAGATACAAATCAATAATTAAATGACAATATAAAATATAAATGAGTTGTTCATTCCAATTTGGAATAGAAAGTTAAAATATTAAGAAATAAGACTGGCCACTTACTAAAAGAATTAGGAAAATACTACACTCAAGAAAAACCGTTCCACAAGTAGTTTCTTTCAAATTTTATTGCTGTCGCTTCCAGTTCTAAAAACCCCTTACCCCACCGACGCCGAAAGAACAGGCTTTTCTAGCTGTAACATAAACTCTGGGAAAAAACAAATTTTCCTCCCGCTATCCCCTTGCATATGAGACCCTATACCTCGATGACCAACCCGGCAGTTTTCACTCAGTTTTCATTGAACATTGACGTTAAAATCTTTCTTTTCTTCTCTAGAGAAAATAATCGCGTCATCATGCCAAATATCTGGTACAAATTCTTATAAGGTTAGTAATGAATTATTACACTACTTCCAATTAATCATAAAGAATAATTCTTCAACCTACATCAAGTTTGGATACATATATAAATATACACTTTTTAAACAATTTCAAAATATAATTTTCGGTACAAAAGAATTTGAATACTTAGGTTTTCATCAAACATACGTCGATGAATAAATATTTTTTTAAATAATTCTTTAATGAAAAATTTTGTTGTCATTTTATTAATTTTTACAACTGTTTTAATTATTATTTGCTTTTGGTTTTTGATGATGTGAATATTGCTTTTTCACCAAAGTATGTCACAATACAGTGTCTGATGAATACATGTACTCCAAGGAATACTCGAGGAATTATTATCAACTACAATAATTTTGATAATTTCTAATGCAGTTTGATTTAGAATGAAACATTTTATTTTTACAGGCACAACTTCTTAATAAAACAAGAAATGTGTTACATTTTAATTTAAAATTAAAGACGTGAAAACAAAACCAAAAAATTGTATTTCATTTTAAAATATTGCATGAAGTTGTCTTCCGTGAGAAAAGAATTAATTTTTATATAGCATAAAACTGTCCTTGATAATCTCAGTTTTTTACAGAATTTCGCGAATTCTTTAGCTACAATTTTTTAATTTGAAGCCATAATAAAACAATTTCACGGCATTTTATGATCAAAAGTCTTGCAATATATAAAGATATTTTCAAAATTTGAGAGAATTTGCAAGTCTTTGGGTTATCTGAAATGATTTTAACAAATTTTCAAAATATTGCATTGGTTAAAGGGATTTCGAAGAATTTTGAAGAGTTTTGATTTCTCTCTTTGTATTTTTCAACGACCCCATGTGGTCACTTAAAAAAGTAGACAAACAAATTTTCAGCACCAGTTTGACATATAATTAACATTCAAAAATTAAGAAGAAGCTCTGAAGACAAAGGCGGAATCCCAGTGAAATATTCAGATAAGTTATTACTATTAGTGTTCAGAATAAATGAAATTCCAGATGATAAACTTTTGAAATTGAACTATTTTGCGTATCGGGGGAGGCAGGGGGGTATATTCTTCCTATACCATGAATTAAGCTACGATAAAGCACTTTATTCGTTCAATTTAAATAAGAATTTAAAAATTGAAAAATTTTAAATTGAAATTGATTTCAATGATTTAAGAGAATTTCAAGATATTTTCAAGTGATTTTTGGGACAGGAACACATTTCAAGAAATATAAGATTTTCCATTCCTTGTCCTCACCACCCCACACTTCCAGTAACGGAAGTTTTGGTGGGGCTGTCGTTACAACTAGACTCTCCACCATACGACGAATCACTACTTAACTTAGACATGATTTCGACGCACAAAACAAATTTTCGCGCATAAAGGTGGTAGTTGGGTGTACATTCTACACAATGAATAGTACAAAAAATAATGTAGCCTCGGAATGGACTGAAACTTTGATTGACGAAAGGCATACACACGGTAAACGTAAAGGCCGAGTTTCAGGCGACGAATTGAGACTGGGTGTTTGAAACGCTAGATGAGTGAATGATCTTAAAGTAAGAGAACTACGAAAAACTATGCGCGTAATGAAACTAGATATTTTATGTGTGCCTGGAACGAAGAAAAAGGGTTGCAAAAGTAGAAACATAGAAAATGGGGTGTTGAAAGGCGGTTTTAAAATATGGTCAGGAGTACGTAGTAAATCACATGGTAGTCAAGGGGTGGGTTTAATTATGAATGAAAAAGCAAGACAGCATCTCGAAGATCATGATTTTGCATCTTTCTGGTTGTTGTGGGCTAGAATGAAGGTAGGAATCAGAAGATTGTTATTTATCATAGCTATCCTAGCTTTATCATAGCTTATGTAGCTACGCAACAGTTGATGGCGAGCCTTCTGGGACACTTTAAATGATACAATAAGTACTTGCGATCAAGGTGAAAGAATAATTCTGCTAGTAGATATGAACGGATGGGTCGGCGTCCAACGTCAGGATACAGATACAGAAATATTTATTACTATTAATTACAAATAATTGGTTCCGACATAAAATAATCCACACGTACACCTGGTGTAAAAGAAGTGACCGCAGTATATTTGACTTCGTTATTGCGAATTCAATACTGATCATTACCTCTTAATCTCCAAATAAGCTTAGGGCGGGGATACAGAAGAAAGAAAATAAAAAAAAATAAAAACAAGCGCGAATCAAAATTGAAAATTTACAGAAACCGGAAGTGCGAATAAATTTTCAGAACAAGATAAATGAACGCATAGATGAGGCAACTTGGAAGGCGCTTAGAAACAATAAAGATATAGATAGCGCTTGGACTATGTTACGGGATATCATTCTTAAAACTGCGATCGAAGTCTGTGGAGTAGTGGTAGTAGGCCGGTTTTGGATAGATTAGTGTTAGTGCATATCCGTGTGAGGATGAGTTTGTATTTGTGTGTATGTGTGATTGCGTATGGAGAGGGATGATGTGTCATGTTTTGCTTACGTCATAAGAAAATACCAAAGAGGTGAGTCATAGTATTACCCTTTAATATGAGCCGTGAA
>CAKNYM010051592.1:180649-252278 GCA_932195095.1 Andricus curvator | reverse complement strand
TGCAAGAGCCGGAGCTCTCGGGCGATGGGGTCGCCACATCCCTACGCTCATTTATTTGGTATTATTATTATTATTATTATTATTATTATTATACCATTAAGCCATTTCCCTTTCGGGGTAGGCGTGACTTGCTCGGTTGGAGAATAGTAGTGTGCATATGGGTATATAGGTATAAGGTAGGTAGGAATATAGTTATGAGGTGGATAGGTATATAAGTATTAGGTATATATATTTTAGATTGATCTGAAATTCTCGTGTTATTTATTTAAATGACACGTTTACTCCGCAACACTGCTCCGACCCAGGTTGCTGATCAATCTCTCTAGCGATCACCCCAAGTGAAGAGCCTCACAAAATTGTTATGTATGGTTCTCCACTTGGGCCCATTTGTATCCAAGATCTTTGTTTCAGGCGTCATTCATTCTACTGTCACTCTGTTTACAAACTATTTGTCGCCACACTTTTCTGTCCTGGCATACTACTCTAGCTTCCTTCACGTCCATGCATTTTTTCATGCAAGCTCTTGTGTTCCTATGGCTTCTTATGTCTCTACGGATTAATTTCTCATTTACAGATTCTAACCATTCTTTCGGCGGTCTACCTCTGGGCATTCTGCCATTTACTTTACCTTTATACACTTGTTTGGTCAGTCGTTCATCTTTCATTCTTTCAAGATGTCCGAACCATCTTAACTGATTTCTTTCCCATGTGTCAACTATTGTCTCTTTTGCACCACATTCTTTGAGGATTGTCTCGTTTTGGACTTTGTCCATTAGTGTTTTCCCGCATATTATGCGCAGAGGTTTCATGCCGATCGCTTTAATTTTACTCCTGTCCTTTTCTTGACAGGTCCATGTCTCGCTACCGTATAGTACAGTCGGTACGAATATAGAATTGTGTATGACCATTTTAGCTTTTTTTGATATGTTTTTATTTGTTAGGATGGACCCTGCTCTACCGATAACCTGCTTACCCTTATTTATGCGCCTATCTAACTCCCCATCTATTTTTCCGTCGCTAGTGAATAGACTACCTAGATATACGTACTTGTCAACTTGTTCTAATCTCTCATCATTTAGGACAATGTTGCACATTGTTTTCTCACTCTTTCCCTCAAACACCATGATTTTTGTTTTATTTACGTTAATTTTGAGTCCCATGTCCTTCATGCTTGTATGAAGTTTATTCAACATTCTTTGCAAGTCCTCGACTGATTCTGCCATAACAATCTTGTCATCTGCGAAAGCTAACCCACGTACCTTAACTGTTTGGAGATCTACACCTTCTTCGTCGAAGAGTGCAGTTCTTAGACACTTATCCATGAATATGATAAATAGCCACGAGGACATCACGCATCCTTGTTTCACGCCTTGCGTAATATCGAACCAGTCACTCAGTTTCCCGTTTACCCTTACGCTCGCTTTACTACCTGTATATATTGTTCTTATTGCTTGCAGGAGCCCTCCATTTACTCCGTATTCTTTAAGAACTTCCCAAAGTTTACTTCTATTTACCGTGTCAAATGCTTTTTCTAGGTCAATAAATGCACAGAAAACTTTCTTTCCTACTCTCAAGCTTTTTTCTGTGATCTGTCTTAGGCTAAATATCTGATCTGTACATGATCTTCCTGGCATAAATCCACTTTGGACTTCCCATATTTTTTCTTCTGTGATTTCCATTACCCTACGAATAAGTATTTTTGAGTATATTTTACTTACTGTACTTAGTAGGCTGATACCTCTGTAATTACTGCAGTTGTTTTTATCTCCCTTTCTTTTGTATATTGGTACGATAATCGCTTTTTTCCAATCGTCTGGGACTTTCCCCGTCTCGATACATAAATTTATTAATTCGCACAACCTGTGAGGTATGTACTCGCCACCGTATTTGAGCATTTCAGCACTAATACTGTCTATGCCAGCAGCCTTACCGTTTTTCAAGTTCTTAATTATGTCTCGGACCTCAGTGACACAGACTTTTTCAATTGGGTTTTCTAATGCATTATGTTCTATGTCGCAGTTTTGTTGTCCTATATCTTCACCTCCTAATAGTTCTTTAAAAGAGTCTTTTAAAGCGTCTACTATCCCGTCTATATCATATAGCATTTCACCTTTGCTGTTTCTCATGCTAGCAAACTCTGTACTTTTACTTTCCTTCAACTGTTTATATAGTAGTTTCATTATTCCTCCAAAGCCGTTTTGTATTTTGTTCTCTTCTTCTGTTCTGATTTTTTCTTTACTCTCCTTGACTAGTCGTTTCATTTTCCTCTTTTTGTCTTTGTAATCATTTTTGAGTCTATTTCTCTCCTCATCGCTAAGACCTGTCATGTTTAATGTTCTCTTGTGCGCTCTTTTCTTTTCTCGCTGGGCTGCTTGAATTTCATCATTCCACCATGCATCACCAGACTTTCTTCCTACCACTGCCGTACCACACACTTCAATTGCAGTTTTAACAATGGTATCCCGTAATAAAGCCCACGCGCCCTCTATATCTTTATTGCTCGTAAGCGCTTCCCAAGTTGCCCTATCTATGCGTTCGCTTAACTTATTTTGAAACTCTATTCGCACTTCCGGTTTCTGTAAATTTTCAATCTTTATTCGAGTTTTTGCTTCGTTTTTTCTGTTCTCTTTCTTTTCCATCCCCGGCCTAAGTTTATTTTAGAGATTAAAAGATAATGATCAGTATTGCATTCGGAACCCCTCATGACTCTTGTATCTTTGACTAGTTCTCTTAGTCTTTCATCCGCAATAACGAAGTCAATTACACTGCGGTTATTTCCTTTACACCAAGTGTACGTGTGGATCATTTTATGTCGAAACCAAGTATTGGTAATAAATAGGCCCTTTTCTAGGCATAAGCTAACTAATTTTTCCCCGTTATAATTTTTTCTTGGATCCCCAAATTTACCTAGTACCCTTTCTGTATCTGTATCCTGACGTTGAACGCCGACACATCCGTTCATATCTCCTAGCAGAATTATTCTTTCACCTGGATCGCAAGTACTTATTGTGTCATTTGAAGTGTCCCAGAAAGCGTCTTTGACTTCTCGCGGCTCACTGTCAACTGGGGCGTAGCACGCTATGATAAATAACCTTCTGATTCCTACCTTCATTCTAGCCCACAACAATCTGGGAGATACAAAATCATGATCTTTGAGATGCTGTCTTGCTTTTTTATTCATAATTAAACCGATCCCTTGACTACGATTTGATTCACTACCTACTCCTGACCATATTTCAAAACCGCCTTTCAACACCCCATTTTCTATGTTTCTACTTTCGCAACCCTTTTTCTTCGTCTCAGGTACACATAAAATATCTAGTTTCCTTGCATGCATAGTTTCTCGTAGTTCTCTTATTTTAAGGTCATTCACTCCTCTAGCATTCCAGACACCCAGTCTCCATTCATCGCCTGAAATTCGACCTTTACGCTTACCGTGTGTATGCATTTTGTCGATCCAAGTTTCAGTCCATTCCGAGGCTACTTTATTGTTTGTATTATTCATGTTTAGATTGTACACCCAACTAACACCTTTATGCGCGAAATTTGTTTTGCGAGCCGAAATCATGTCCAAGTTAAGTGATTATTCGTCGTACGGTGGATAGTCTATCTGTAACGACAGTCCCACCAATACTTCTATTAGCGCGGGGGGGGGGGGGGATGTGAGGACAGAGAAAGGAAACCGAGAGTCTCAATTGGTTGGTGATTTATGCTGAGAAGGAAATAAATAGATAATATAATATAAATAAAGTAAAAAATAATAAATTTAAAAAATTATGAAACTCACGACTTCGGTAAAAATTGGAAATGTTTCAAAAACAAGTTCATAACTTTTTTATATTTTTTAGGCCTTGTGTAAACATAAAAATAATAAAACAATCATCAAATCTTTTAAATAACTTTCAAAAAGATTAGAACTGTGTACCAATAAAAGTTTACGCGTACTAAAAAATATTTTCGAATATCTTCTGTCCTTATTGAAAAGTTAAAATAGACAGAAAGTAGAATTTTTTATTTTTTAAAAAGCGTGTTCATGTTTTAAATGAAAAATATTAAATAACTTTTCTTTTTAAAATTTTCTTTATCCAGGATATTTTTCCTGAAAAATAAAATTTTACAGTTTTTGAATAGCGTTATCACGTTTGAAATAAAAACTTTATGCCTTATCAAAAAAGGGCATGAAGCTTTTTTTTGCAGATCCTTTTGAGATAAATAGTTCTTCACCATAAAGCTTTTTCTCTTCTTGCTTAGTCTTAATGGAAAAATGAATTTTTGATTTTTGAAAAAGTTTTTTCAATGGATAAAAACCGGAACTGTTGGTCAAAAATGTAACGATAAATTGAACCCTTATAAAAAAGAAGTATTTGTAAGTATACGATGATATTAGGATCCAGTACTTTCTTCGCGAAAAGGTATTGGGTTTCCAATACTTATTCGTGAAAAAAGTATTAGGTCGAATACTTAGCAATACTCCTTTTTCATAAGGGAATTGATCCTAATATGTCCAAAAGCGGCCAACAATAAAAAAATATCGAAATTGTGAGTTCTTCCGGCCATTCATTTTTGCAGAAGCATACTTGAAAATATGTTCACGCATGTATTTTATTACCCTTATAAAAATATTGTATGTGAGGTACACTCTCCTGCACATAAACAGGATGCCAATAAAGCAATAATCTTTTTATTCGTAAACTCTTTTTTCCAGAAACAATATTACTAATTATTTTGGATTCGCATTTTCTTTTTATCTACAGTATAATTAGAAACAAGAAGCACATGTCTGAAATCAAAGTAACATGTCAGATCATTCAATCTCATGTTTTAAACATAAAAATATCACTTATCTTGATCACTTGAATGCAAAACAATACGTCCTTCATGGGCCAAAAAGCATAACAAAAAGTCGACAAAAATAAAACTATGAATATTTCAAAATTTAACTTCTTCAGTAAATCTTTTCTTGAAAATTCGGAATCGATTATTTTGGTTTAAAATTGTGAAAATATCAAATTGATGCAATATAAGAAAAAATATTCCTTAAACAAACTATTGTTGTTTATAACTATCTTCTCCTATCTTAATGCCAGATAATATTTAGCAAAAATAATTGCTTAATAAACAAATTATTATTGTGTATAACTATCTTCTCCTATATGAATGTCTGATAGTTTCGGGTTTTTCGGCGATTTTCAGCTTTTTGTCAAATTTTCACTGAGTGAGTTAATAACTAATGCAAGTTCACAAAAATAATTAATTAAACAATTTATTATTGTTCACATCTATTTTCTCTTAGGTAATTGCTCAAAAGTTGCGGTTTATTCTGAAATTTTGTATTTGCCTTGGCTTCTTAGTTATGAACAAGACACAAGTTTTCAAACTTTCTATACGGATCATATTAAATTTAGTTATTCTTTAAATTAGTTACTGAGAGCCTTTTTGTTTGAATTGATATCAATAATTATATAAAAAATGTTGAAAATTGCAGAAAAAATTACAACTTGCTAACATTATTCTAAGAGAAATTGCTAAAAACTATAAATAATTGTTCAAAAAATTCATGTTAGCCTCTAGTTATCAGAATAAAGTAGTATTTCATGTAGTAAAAACAATTTGTCTCTTTAAAACTGCAAGAACGGCATGATTAGCGTTAAAAACTTGCAAAACCCAATTTTTAACTTATGCGGGTTTTTGGGACCCTATAAAACAGACTTGTGGGGATAATATTTGAAAACTGATTATCTATGTGAATTTTATAGCTAAATATAAAGCAAAATGTTAGGTATTAATTCGATTCACCTATTATTGACGATTCTGAATAAAATTTACAAAAACTTTTTTCTTATGGCTCATACGTATTAAACCCTGGTCAAAAATTTTTTACAAAATAGTACAAAAAACTAAAGCCATTTTTACAGGAATCTACAAATAAATACAACAAATCAGAACCAAAATGATAAAAAAGTACAACTTTTTTCTATTATTGGGACGAATGTTGTACTTTTTTTGTATTTTCTTTAATATTGTTACATTTAATATTCTATTTATATTCTATTTATTTATTATATCATTTATTATTATATTACATTTATTGATTATATATTTATTTAATATTATATTATTAATATTGTTATATTTATATTTTCTACAAGAATTTACATACCAGTACATCTACAAGAATCTACAACCACAAAAATCTACAGTAATTTTACGGATTTTGCAGCCAAGAAGTTGTTTCCTTTTCGACCTGGATGACAAATATTTGGAATATGGCAATGAGATAATTTTAAATTGAGATGTGTGAATGATCGCTATTACAAAAAAAGCTTCTATGTTTAAACTTTAAAGGAATGGTAGAATATTAAAAAACTATAATGAATAATCGTCATTAAACAACAAAAAACCTTATGTTTGAAGTCTTTTTCTCAAATCTATAGCAATCGATTCGACACTACATATGTCATTTACAATTATATCTTTGCAATGCTCTCAACATTTCTCATTAAATTTCGGAAAAGAACAACTTTTTGACTGCAAATAAAAATTGAACAATTGGCAAAGATTTAATCACGGTCATTGAAATTAAAAGATTCTAACTATTAAAAATAGAACTTTTTCCATTTGAACAACTTTTTTACTGCAAATAAAAATTGAACAATTAAAGAAAGAATTGATCAATTTGAAGTTAAAAATTTTTTATTTCGCATTTTAGCGGCATTCAAAAAAATAAAAAATTCTAATTTAAAAAATATATATATATGTGAGGAACGAAAGAAATCGTAACTTGAAAAACTATGGGTAGTGGAAGCAACGTTACGAACATAGATAATATTTAGTACGTTTCCTGGTGATAAATTTTTCGGAATTCTTCTTCTTTTCTCTGTTTTTAAGAAGCTTACCCCTTTTCTCCTTTTCTCGTCTTTTTGCTCAAATGCGAACTAAATTAATGGAACCCAACAAGAAAAATCAACTACTTGTGGTTGAAAGGTCTACTGTTATTTTTTGAATTAGGAATTTATCTTGTTTGGTTAAAAATGGTATTTTGATGAAAATGTAACTATTTTGCTGAAAATTCGTTCTTTTTTTGGTTGAGAATTAATTTTTTTAACTTACAATGTAACAATTTCATTTTGGGTTGAAAATTCATAATTTAATTTGAGCATTGATCTTTTCTAATTAAAAATGCATGTATTTCATTGAAAGCTCGTCCTTTTCGGTTGAAAATTCAACAATTTTGTAGATAATTCGTTCATTTGGCTTTAAAATTCAACAGGTTCGTTAAAAATTAATGCGCTTCGTTGGAATTTGTGTTTTTGGTAGAACATTAATCTTCTTGCTACACATTCGTATTCTTAGTTTGAAATTTAACTGCACATTTGGTTCAACATGCATCTTTTATAGTTATAAATTCAACTACTTATTGAAAGTTGAAGTAGTTTTTTAAAAATGCATGTTTTTTTAATTCATCTTTTTGAATTAAAATTTAACTTTTTTGTTCGAAATTCGGTGTTTTTTGTTGGTGAAAACTTATTTTCTTCATTTATTCATTCATTCATATTATTCATTTCTCCATCATTACCCCATTTTCGTGAAAAATTACCCTCTTTCCTATCTTTCTATAGAATTTTTGGCAACGCTACTTTTTGGGTGGGGTGTGGGGGGCATAAGACAAATCTACGATTTTCAACGAGGGGTGAGTGGGGCAGGGTCAATACCCGCATAGCACACTTACCCAAAAAAACCTGGTCTTTTCTTCGGACTTGGTCCAAGCGGCCGGGAGAAAAAACCAGGTCTGCCCTAAGTTTAGACCTATACTTAAACCTAGGTTAAAACCATCGAGTCACAAATCGATATTTTATTAAAAATTTTAATTTGTATTAAAAAGTGTTGGACATTTAGCTGCTATTTGAAAAAGAAAATGGGGGGGGGGGGGGATTTCGAAACATTACGAAGAAAATCTATTTTTTTAAGTCCGAAAACGTCAGTTGACATCTCGAACGTCAAAAAGGTATGGCGATTGGCAAGCCGCGTTCGCCTCGAAAATTAATTCGAGGTTTCTAATTGAAGCATTCTTATATCCCTGGCGATTAATCTTAGTTGCAAGAATGGGTAGCACTAGCGCTGCACACCGACCAAATGTGGAACGAATGCTCTCAAAGGTCCGATCAGCTAGCACCTCCACAACAAAATATCAATATTTCTTTTATGCCAGAATTTCGGGCTAATTATGGGCTAATTTTGGGCGGTAATGCCGATTTTTTGGCTCTTGTATTATTCTCAAAAAACAAAATTTTCGGTGGAGGTGCTGACTGCCCGAGCAGCTAGCACCTCCAGTAGATAAAAACCTTAAAATTTTTAAATCTAATTATTCCAGAATTTCGGGCTATTTTCGGGCTCTTGAAATACCCAAAAACAAATTTCGACATAACAACCCCTGTCACTGGGTCACTGAAAACCAACCCTCAATTGTGAAAAATAATTTTTGGACAAAAAAAACTACTCCAGAATTTCGGGCTCTTTAAATACCCAAAAACAAATTTCGAAAAACAACCCCTGTCACTGACAACCAACCCTCAATTTTGAAAAATAATTTTTGGACAACACAAACTACTCCAAAATTTCGGGCTATTTTCGGACTCTTGAAATACCCAAAAACAAATTTCGAAAAAAAACCCTGTCACTGACAACCAACCCTCAATTGTGAAAAAAAAAATTTTTTTGACAAAACAAACTACTCCAGAATTTCGGGCTATTTTCGAGATTTTCGCGTATTTCTAGAGCCCGAAACTAAACCAAAATTCTGGAGTAATTTGTATTGTCCAACAATTATTTTTTTAAATTGAGGGTTGGTTGTCAGTGATAGGGGGTTTATTTCTAAACTGGGTTTCGGGTATTTCAAGAGCCCGAAAATAGCCCGAAATTCTGGTATGATTAGATTTTAAAACTTGCTAGCTGCTAGGGCAGTCAGCACCTCCACCGAAAATTTTGTTTTTTGAGAAAAATACAAGAGTCCAAAAATCGGCATTACCGCCCAAAATTAACCCAAAAAATAGCCCAAAATTATGGAGTATTTTTTTTTTGTTCAAAAATTATTTTTCAACATTGAGGGTTGGTTGTCAGTGACAGGGGTTGTTTTTTTGAAATTTGTTTTTGGGTATTTCAAGAGCCCGAAAATATCCCGAAATTGTGGAGTAGTTTGTTTTGTCCAAAAATTATTTTCCAAAATTGAGGGTTGGTTGTCAGTGACAGGGGTTGTTTTTTCGAAATTTGTTTTTGGGTATTTCAAGAGCCCAAAAATAGCCCGAAATTCTGGAGTAGTTTGTTTTGTCCAAAAATTATTTTTCAAAATTAAGGGTTGGTTGTCAGTGACAGGGGTTGTTTTTTTGAAATTGGTTTTTGGTTATTTAAAGAGCCCGAAAATTGCCCGAAATTTTGGAGTAGTTTGTTTTGTCCAAAAATTATTTTTCAAAATTGAGGGTTGGTTGTCAGTGACAGGGGTTGTTTTTTTGAAATTTGTTTTTGGGTATTTCAAGAGCCCGAAAATAGCCCGAAATTTTGGAGTAGTTTGTTTTGTCCAAAAATTTTTTTTCAAAATTGAGGGTTGGTTGTTAGTGACAGGGGTTTTTTTCGAAATTGGTTTTTTGGTATTTCAAGAGCCCGAAAATAGCCCGAAATTCTGGAATGATTAGATTTAAAAATTTTAAGGTTTTCATCTACTGGAGGTGCTAGCTGCTCGGGCAGTCAGCACCTCCACCCAAAATTTTGTTTTTTGAGAAAATTACAAGAGCCCAAAAATCGGCATTACCGCCCAAAATTAGCCCATAATTAGCTTGAAATTCTGGCATAAAAGAAATATTGATATTCCGTTGTGGAGGTGCTAGCCTGGCGGCTGAAGGGGCATTAGTAGAGGGAAATTTAAATTAGTACCCAGATAACTTTCAAAAGACTATTTAGATTAGGGAGCATTCACATATTAGATATTACGCAAGATTATTTTGGACCATTTTTAACCCCGTCTCCCCAATGTAACAGACATTTCCTTTGTACCCCCTCCCCTCACCGCCGTTACGTAACATTCTTTTCATTATGTTTGAAACATAATACACGTTTTGTGAATAAAAAAAAAGTTTTTTAAGATGAAGTATTGTCTACAAATAAATAAAACAATATTTTGATGTAACACTGAATGCTTTTTCATAATTTTTTTTTTTCATAAAAATATTGAAGTTACTCAATGTGAGTACTAATTGAAATTCAACAATTCAAAACTTTTTTCAATACTATAAAGAATGAAAAATTATAATAATTATAATACAATATAAAAATATCAAATAAGTATTTATTTGTTAAAAGTTTTTGAACAGTTAAATTCGAGCTGAAATTAAATTGTGAGAATTGAAAACAAGAAAAGAAGTATTATCAGTTAGTTTTAAAATTTATATAAATATAATTTCTATAAGGTTCTTGAAAAAATTAAAGAAGATTTTTCAATTTTTCAGATTTGTCAAAAAAGAATCTAGAAGATTTTTTAAACTTTTTTTTATTTTACAGGATTTTACAAAATATTAGGAAAAATTCGAGTCTTTTTAAAAGTTTTTAAATATTTCTATCATATTTCAAATGTTTTAAAATCCTAAAAATATTTTTAACCGAATCGAATTTTTCTTAAAATTTTGAAAAATCATTTAAAATGTAAGAAAATTGACTTGTAATCTTCTAAATTTTCCCACGACTTTTAAGAAATTTTGTTTATCCTCTTGAAACCTTTCGAAATTCTTTCAAAGCTTCTAAAGTTCATTTTTGAAATCTTTAAGAATCTACATTTCTAAAAATTTTTTATAGTTTAAAATTCTTTTTGAATCTCTTCAATTCTTCTAAATATTTCTAGAATTTACTCGATTTTTTTTATATTTTAATCTGGCCAAATCGACAAATTTTGCTTTAAAATCTTCTACACTCTTCTTCGAAATTTTAGGAAATCGTTTGATATGTTTAAAAACCTTTTTTAATTTCCTCCTAATGTTAATTTTCCAAACAAAAAATCATTTCAAATTTTCACATTATTCTTAAGAAAATTCTTTTTTTAATCCTGTCAGACCATCTAAACCTTCTAATCTTTGAAAATTATTCAAATTTTTCCTGAGGTTTTGTTTAGATTCTGCTTAATTAAAAAAAATGTCTTATCATCAGGCAAAATTGCAAAATTTTGCTTTAAAATCTTTTAGAGCCTTTTTAGGAAATAATTTCAATTTTTTTCATTTTTCTTTTAGAATTCATTACAAGACCGTCATCTAAAATTTTCCCATGAATCTTAGGAATATTTTTTTCATTCTCTTGACACCCTGCAAAATTTAGATACCTAAAAATTTTTTAAATTCTGAAAAATTAAGAAAATTGTCTCAAAGTGTTCCATATTCTTTTTCCACACATTCTGAAATCTTCAAAACTTAAAATTATTTGTTTAAAATAAAACCTGAACCATTTGAAATTTTTCCAAGAATGTTGGGGAAAATTTAATCTCCTTAAATCTTTCATAATTATTAAAAAGCATGTAGTTTTTTTCGAATTCTTCGAAATAAGTTTTTGCGCATAATTTAATTTTTTGTATCTCTTTGAAAATGTAAGAAAGTTTACAAATTATAGTGTGGTAGCGAAATGTTAGAATCATTTCCCATTATAAAACAATCATTTACAGTTTAAATTTTCTCTTCTATCAATAATGTTTAGAAACATTTAGAAATAAATTTTATGATGAAGTAAAATTATGTATTCAGAAATTTTGATATAAAAAGTTGATAGTGCAGAAAATTCATAAATTAAAAATGTTACGTAATCGAGTAAGAATACCCCCCCCCCACACACACACACATAACAGACCGTAACGAAACACAAACCCCCTTCCCCCTTTTTAATGTTACGTAATATGTGAAGGCTCCCATATGTTGAAATTTTACACACAATTAAGGGATCAAAAAGAAAGATCCAGTTCGTTAACCAGCATTTCTTGACCAATGGTTCTGGTTTTAACCATAAAAAAAGTAATCAAAAATTCAATCTTGCGGTCACACTATGCAACATACGGAAAAAAATTAATCAAAAGAAATTATGCACCAAAAAAAGAACCATAAATTTGTTACAACTCACTTTTTGATTGGATGCGTAGTTTTTATTTTAATCGTGAAAAATAACATGAAAAGTGAAAAAATTGAATTCTTCGAAAAACGACACAAGCTATGAAAAAAATGAACAGACAAAAGATGTTCACCCAAAAAAGGGCTACAAATTTTTTATAAATTTGTTATAAATTGAATGTTTGAAACATGCACAGTATTAAAATTGAATTAAAACCTAATATATGTTGACCTGCTCAGATGCAATTGAATTAATACAATCATTGAATTCTTGTCTTATTTCTATAATTGACCATTACTTCAGGAAAATATTATCTTTCAGAAATTATTTGAGTCAATTAAGTTTTTTCTGATCATTGCTTAAATACACTACCATGCAAATGTTTAAGGCCACCTCTTTTTTGATGACTGATAAAGTTCTCTTAATTTCAATTATGTCAGAGCTAAAATTTGTTCTCTCTAAAGGGTTGAATTCTCTCAAAATTCTGTATAAAATGAGCCCAGGATGAATTTGGAAAAATTCGAAAACATCTTATCTGTAGGAAAACAAAAATAAAAATTGAATACATATATATTCTGAGGAACTTTTATAGAAACTTTATGGTTATATGTTTATTATATTTGCAAACTATAAAAATAGGGTTAAAATGAGCACCAGAACATTAACAAATATTGATTATTACGGAAGCTTTTGAAAATTTAAGAAAACATTGAAATTTACACTATTTTTGCAATATCTATTTAAAAGATAGACAAATTGGCTTTATCCTGGGCTCATTTTATACAGAATTTTGAGAGCATTCAACCCTTTAGGGAGAACAAATTTTAGCTCTGACATAATTAAACTTAAGAGAACTTTATCAGTCATCAAAAAGGAGGTGGTCGTAAACTTTTGCACGGTAGTATATTTTTGAACAAAGGTATGTGGTGCTAATTTCCCATTTTTCAACTTCAGTTAGATTTGGAAGGTGTAAATGATATCATCTTTATACTGTGTGGGATACTAATTTAAATTTCCCTCTACTAATGCCCCTCCAGCCGCGCAGGCCCGTTGAGAGCATTAGTTCCTCATTTGGTCGGTGTGCAGCGCTAGAGCTACCCATTCTCGCAACTGAGAATAATCACCAAGGATATAAGAATGCTTCAACTAGAAACCTCGAATTAATGTGCGAGGCGGCCGCGGCTTGCCAATCGCCATACCTTTTTGACGTTCGAGATGTCAATTGACGTTTTCGGACTTAAAATAAATACATTTTCTTCGTAACGACATGCTCTTGAGGAATTATTAAGAAAACTTAATCATTCTTCACAAATGTTTCAAAATCGCCCAAAAAAAATTAAAAAATAGCAGCTAAGTGTCTACCACTTTTTAATACAAATTACAATTTTTAATACAAAATCGATTTCTCACTCGATTAAATGAATTACAGCTATTTTCATTAAAAAATGTAATTCTCTGTAAAAATTGTGTCGCATTAATTTACTTTGTTTAAAAACCAAAAAATTGTGGCGGACATGAAGCATGAACCTATGTTTCAACCTAGGTTTAAGTATAGGTCTTAACCTAGGGCAGATCTGGTTTTTTCTCCCGGCCACTTGGAGCAAGTCCTAAAAAAAGACCAGGTTTTTTCGGGAAGTGTGCTATGTGGGAATAATAGCTCAAAATGGTAATGCAGTTTATGTCGATCTCTAAGGCGTAAAGTTTCTGTTTTAAACGTGATAACGCTTTTAAAAAACTGGAAAATTTGCTTATTTTTCAGAAAAACTATGTGAGATAAAAAAATGTTCAAAAGAAAAGTTATATATCTCAAAAAAAAAAAAATACTGCAGACAATTTTTGGATAAGACGTATGGTTTTTATTTTCAACATGATAACGCTTTTTAAAAAATCAAAAATTCTATTTTATGGTTATTTCCACATTTGAATAAGGACAGGAAGTATTAAAAAATGTTTTTCGGTGAGCGTACAGTTTTTGTTGGTATATATTCTCGATGTCCTTAAGATTTATTGAGAAGATTCGGTAATAATTTTATTATTTTTATGTTTACACAAGGCTTAAAAAATAAATAATGAATTATGAACTTGTTTTTCAAACATTTCCAATTTGTACCGAAGTCCGGAGTTCTTAAATTTTTTAAATAAAATTTCTGCCTGGGAGTTTTATACATTCTCTCGTTTAAATATATTAAACAATTAAACTATATACCTCTAAAAAATGTATGCATTTAAAAAATGTTTCCTAATCTCTTTCAGCGTCACTAAAAATATGTAGTACGCTTTTGCTTCCTCCTCGAGGAAGCTTTGTAATGGTAAAATTTTCCAAACATTTGAAATTCATTTCATTAAACCTTCCACAATTCAAAAATGTATAATACAATGTTCTAAGCAATTGTCCGGATGTGTGTGTGTGTGTGTATGTGGATGTCACACTTTTTTGTGAACACGATAACTTGAAAACGGTTGCAGATAAATTTATGAAATTTTGAGGGCTCATTTTCACCACTAATATCTTGAAACTGACCGAAGGATTTCGAAAAATATTTATTGCACTTTTTTAGCACTAAATAATGTTTTAAAAATCGTTTTTTTTTATAGTAAATCTTTTTTTCATTAGCATAATTCAAAGTTGATGCAAGAATATAAAAGATTCGATGGTTCGAGACGAATCTATTGACCCATAATATTAATACATTTTATTAACGGCCAACGGCCATGCCACGCTGAAAAAACCAGTTCTCGTCAGATCACTGAAGTTAAGCCGCGTTGGGCGCGGTTAGTACTTGGATGGGTGACCATTCGAGAATACTGTGTGCTGTTGGCATATTATGGGTGTGGTGAGCCCAAACTTGTAGTTATTTATAACTACACTGTTAGAAAAATCTGTACTAAATTTAGTATACATGTAATGGAAGCAAGAATGCACAAAATGAAATTAAATTTAGTATAGCAGCGTACAGTAAATGTAGTATATTTATTATGAATTTAGTACACGCGTATACTAAATTTCATGTACGGGTATACTAAATTCAGAATGAATATACTAAATTTACTGTACGCTGGTATAATGAATTAAATTTCATGTTGTGCATTCTTGCTTCCATTACATGTATACTAAATCTAGTACAGATTTTTCTAACAGTGTACAAGAAAACTATCCACCTAGAAACACTACCCGAATCGGGTAGTGTCACGCCTACCCTGAAAGGGAAATGGCTTAATGGTATACATTAAAGAGCAAGGAAGCTATGGTAATGCATAATATTTGGAAATACGGGTATTTATAGCAAAATTATAGCTTATATATAATTATAGCTTAATGGTATACATTAAAGAGCAAGGAAGCTATGGTAATGCACAATATTTGGAAATACGGGTATTTATAGCAAAATGATTTTCTTCAATATAATTCAAAGTTGATGCAAGAATATGAAAGATTCCTTCGTTCGAGACGAATCGATTGACCTGCAATATTAATACATTGCATTAAGGAGTAGGGAAGTTATGGTAATTTATATATTTCTAAAATTGATTTTTATAGTAAAAATTTTCTCATTCTCATAATTTAAAGTTTCTGCAAGAATAGAAAATTTGTGTTGATTGAAGATGAATCGATTGACCTATAAAAGACTTTTTGATCATTAATTTTCAAATAGAGTAATTCTGACAATTTTTGTAAAGAAATCATAAAGCTGGGAAAGGTATAGGGTGCGACAGAACTTTTCCCTTTCCTTTTTCAGCTCGAAAAATTATCATTTTGAATACAAAATTTTCATAAGTTTTTAATTTCTGCGTGGCAGTGCATTCACGGAAATATTTAAGTAATTAAAAAAAAATCAATAAACTTGTGTTTTTTTTAAATGTTGCGACCTCTACCGTTGTCGTGAGTTTGATAATTTTTTTTAATCGCTGCGTCGGATTTCAGTACATTTTTTTTTATTAGTCTAGGTACAAAGTTCGAGAAATTCTTGAAGTTTGAAACAATAACTTTTTACATGTTCTCTTCAAAAGGTCAAAACTATCTTAGGAATTAGGCGCACGTTAACGATAAAATTTATTATTCGACATATGAAGCGAAAAAAAAATTCTCAATTTCTACCGTAATCGTGAGATGATGATTTTTCAAATTGCGGTTTTACCTATAAAATATAGCATGCAATAAAACTATATGCCTTTAAAAGAAATACCCATTAAAAAAATGCTTTAAAAGCATCTTTTTTATTATCTGCTCATGAAAAATCGTGACAATATTCACGTTGCGAGACTGAATAAATAGGGGAACAACGGCCACACCAATTCATACGAACAGATTCAGCTTATCCAGTACTCTACAAGAAGCGTACCAAAGACAATTTTGTCGACCGTGATACCATCCAATAGAAAGTAAGTGAACATTTTAAACTCTATTATCTCAAAAAGGCAAATTTTTTTTATTTTCACAACTTTAGCAACAATTTGATGACATTTTATGAATCCAATCATTTTTTGCTTTTAATGGTAAAATGGCGAAGTTATGAATACGAAACAAGATTTCTTTCTTCAAGTTTTTTCTTTATTTGAGTTTGAAATGCTCTATGTTCTTTCTGAAAATGTGTTTTTATGTACGTAATTATGAGGATCAACAGGACAATGAGCTTTTTTCAGAGATATTGTCTATCAAAGCTTTAACGCACTTTGGGGAGCACCAAATATACTCCGACTAGTCCCAAATTTGAATAGTGCTAAAAAAAGGTTTCCTAATATCTTGTGGCGTTTTTGAAAATGTTCGAAATTTTTTTATTGTTTGACATATAAAGATTCAAAATATGGGTAAAATATGGGTAGCCTATACATTAGTGACGGAAAAATAGATGGGGAGTTAGATAGGCGCATAAATGAGGGTAAGCAGGTTATCGGTAGAGCAGGGTCCATCCTAACAAATAAAAACATATCAAAAAAAGCTAAAATTGCGATACATAATTCTATATTCGTACCGACTGTACTATACGGTAGCGAGACATGGACCTGTCAAGAGAAGGACAGGAGTAAAATTAACGCGATTGACGTGAAGCCTCTGCGCACAATATGCGGGAAAACACTGATGGACAAAGTCCGAAACAAGATAATCCTCAAAGAATGTGGTGCAAAAGAGACAATAGTTGACACATGGGAAAGAAATCAGTCAAGATGGTTCGGTCATCTTGAAAGAATGAAAGCTGAACGACTGACCAAACAAGTGTATAAAGGTAAAGTGAATGGCAGGATGCCCAGAGGTAGACCGTCGAAAGAATGGTTAGAATCTGTGAATGAGACACTAATCCGAAGAGACATAAGAAGCCATAGAAACACGAGAGCTTGCATGAAAAAATGCATGGACATGAAGGAAGCTAGAGTAGTATGCCAGGCCAGAAAAGTGTGGCGACAAATAGTTTGTAAAGAGAGGGCCTGAAACAAAGACCTCAATACTAAATGGGCCCAAGTGGGGAACCACACATAACAATTTTGTGAGGCTCTTCACTTGGGGTGATCGCTAGAGAGATTGATCAGTAACCTGGGTCGGATCAGTGTTGCGGAATGAACGTGTCATTTGAATAAATAACACGAGAATTCCAGATCAATCTAAAATACCTATACCTGACACCTACATACCTATCTACCTTATACCTATATACCCACCTACACACTACTAATTTCAAACCGGGCAAGTCACACCTACCCCGAAAGGGAAATGGCTTAATGGTATAATAATAATAATCATTCACGTCGAATTAAAAGTGTCTTTATAACGTCAAACCCCCAAACTAAAGAAAATGTAAAATCCTGTAGTTTTCTGTAATACCTTGCAGATTTTTGCAACAAAGAAAAAACATATTAATAAAAAGTTATACAAAATTGTGTATTGTAGAAACTAGACTTTTATACATTTTATTACAAAAAGTGCATCTTTAACAAAAAATTACAGTTGTAGAAATGTAGTTTTTTCGCCAGGGATGCATTTATTTTGGCTCTTAAATTATTTTTTCGAATACGATCAATTTAATACGTGTGCATAAGAAAGGATTATCCGCAAAACTAAAAGGACCAACTATAAATTGAGAAAAGTTTTGAAATTCGGGCCCGATATCAAAGAAAGTGGAATAAATAGGACAACTTTTTTAGAGATGAGTACTTTGTTTCAATTAATATTAAATTTGGCGAAAAATAAAATAATTTTTTATGTAATATAATGAATACCAATATTTTAAAGAAACTAGAATTTGGGATTGTAAGCGAAGAATTTCCATGTTTTGAATAATCGATCTCACTTATGAAAATGAAACCAAATACATAAGTGCGTAATGAATTATCAAAGAAGACTGTAGCAAAACGAAACATTCATTTTCCTTCAGGTCGGTCCATTTTTGCGCAATTGGTTTCTTAAATTATTTTTCCGAATACGAGCAATTTAATACGAAATTCATGAAAACCTGTGGACCTACACTATAAATTTACTTACTACTATTTTTAAGAAGACGTATAGTTTTTGCTTCAATCGTGATAATGCATTGAAAAAATTAAAAAAATTTTACATGAAAAACTATTTAACTCAAAAGGATCTTCTTGAATTTACTTTATACCATTTTTCGATAAGAAGTCGTCCATAAACTACGTTACCAATTTAAGGGGAGATGATAAATTTGTAAGAATTCTTCTTCTTTTCTCTGTTTTTAAGAAGCTTACCCCTTTTCTCCCTTTTCCCGTCTTTTTGCTTAAATGCGAAATAAATTAATAGAACCCAAGAAGGAAAATCAACTACTTCTGGTTGAAAGGTCTCCTCTTATATTTTGGATTCGGAATTTATCTTGTTTGGTTAAAACTTGTAGTATTTGGTTGAAAATTTCATTTTTGGTTGAAAATTCATCTCTTTGGTTGAAAATTTAACTATTCCATTTTTAGAAAATTTATCTTCTGGATTGAAATTTATCTCTTGGGTTGTACCCTTTTGTTAAAAATACGTTATTTTTTTAAGATTCAACATTTAGTTAAAAATTCATCTCTTTGGATGAAAATGTAACTATTTTGTTGAAAATTCGTTCTTTTTTTAGTTGAGAATTAATTTTTTTTACTAGAAATGGAACTATATCATTTTTGGTTGAAAATTGATATATTTTATTAAAATTTAGTCCTTTTTGGTCAAAAATTCAACGATTTTGTAGATAATTCGTCCATTCGTCTTAAAAATTCAACAGGTTCGTTAAACATTAATGTGTTTCGTTGGGAGTTGTGTTTTTGGTAGAACATTAATCTTCTTGCTGTTCATTCGTATTTTTGGTTCTAAATTTAACTATACATTCGATTTAAAATGCATCTTTCATAGTTGGAAATTCAACTACTTGTTAAAAGTTGGATTAGTATGTTCAAAATTCGTTTTTTTTATTCACTTTTTTGAAATAAAACAGAACTAATTTGTTGAAAATTCGTTTTTTTGGTGAAAAATTATTTTCTTCTTCATTTATTCATTCATTAATTCATTCACATTATCCATTCCTCCATTATTACCCTATTTTCGCGAAAATCTACGTTTTTCAACGAGGGGCCAGGGGGCAGGGTCAAAAATAGCCAAACGTGATAATGCTTTTAAAAAACTGAAAAATTTGGTTTCCCAGAAAAAATATACGAGACAAAAAAATGAGACAAAAGTAGGTCAGAAAGTATTAAAGATTTTTTTTAGTACGCGTATAGTTTTTATTGGTATATAGCCTTAAACTCCTTAAGAGTTATCAAAAACATTCGGTAATAATTTTATTATTTTCATGTTTACACATACATACATACATACATACATAGATTAGCAGTTCGAACTCGAAAGTTCATTGCCTCACTACCCGATTCGGGTAGTGTTTCTAGGTGGATATTTACTACCAATGTGGGCCCACCACACCCACGACGGGCCAACAGCACGCAGGTATTCCTGAACGGTTACCCATCCAAGTACTAACCGCGCCCAACAATGCTTAACTTCAGTGATCTTACGAGAACTGGTGTTTTCAGCGTGGTATCGCCCTTGGCTTCATGTTTACACAAGGCTTAAAAAATAAAAAAATAATTTATGACATTGTTTTTCAAACATTTCCAATTTGTATCGAAGTCCTGAGTTCTATAATTTTTTTAATAAAATTGCTGCCTGGGATTTCTATACATTCTCTCGTTTAAATATATTAAACAATTAAACCATATACCTCGAAACCATGTATGCACTTGGAAAATGTTTCCTAATCTTTTTCACCGTCATAAAAAATATGTAGCACGCTCTTTATTTTTATTATATGATGGAATATAAGAAGCTTCAAAAATATTGAAAAGTTATCAACTCGTTTTTCAAAATTTTCTAATCGGTATCGAAGTCGTGATTTCTTTAATTTTCAAAATTGCTACCACGGACTTCTATTCACTAACATTTATATTATTTTTATGTTTCTGAGTACACAAGGCTTAGAGAATATAATAAAGTGATGAACTTGTTTTTTGAAAATGTCCAATCTGTACCAAAGTTGTGAGTTCTATATCATTTTTAAAATTGCTCTCTCGTACTTCTATGCATTATTCCCTTGGAAAATAGTGAACAATTAAAATGTATACTTCTACAAAATGTATGCATAGAAAAAATGTTTCCTAATCTCTTCAAGCGTTATTAAAAAGATTCAGTAATACTTTTATTATTTTTATGTTTTTGAACGCACAAGTTTTACAAAATATGCAAAACTCATAAACTTATTTTTCAAGACTTTTAAATCTGTATCGAAGTCGTGAGTTCGATAATTTTCAAAATTGCTGCCTCGGAGTTGTGTTCATTCTTTTGGTAAAATGTATTAAACAATGAAACTATGTACCTATAAAAATGTATGCATTTGGAAAATGTTTCCGAATAAGCATTGAATTACGGTTGCACTATTAATAATAATAATAATAATAATACGCTATGAATGCAGTGTTAGTTGTACGGGAATTGAATTATATTTTTGATTTTTGAAAAAGCTTCTTCGATGGATAAACCAGAACTGTGGTTCAAAACTGCTGGTTAACAATAAATTGAATGCAGCGCAATAAGTGGAAAGTCGCTATACTTGAAAACATGTTCATCTATTTATTTTAACATCCTTTTAAAAATATTTTGAATGAGGAATAGTTTCCTGCACATGAACATGACGTCAACAGAGCAATAAACTATTGATTCGTAAACTCTTTCTTTCAGAAGCAATATTAGTAGTTCTTTTTGATTCGCTTTTTCATCTTCTCTCTACAATATCATTAGAAACAAGAATCACAAATTTGACATCGAAGTAAAATGTCAGATCTTACAATCTCATGTTTTATGCATAAAAAGATAAGTAATCTCGATCACTTGAATGCAGCGCAATATGTACTTCATGGGCCAAAAAGTATAACAGAAAGTCTTAACAAGATTTCTAAGGTGATAAATAAGTTACATCTTCAATTTATTTCAGCATATAATTAAGTTTAAATATTAATAATTGAAAATAAATCCTAATGTAAAAGTACATTTCACATTTTAATTTCAAAAATGGTTTCATGAATAAAATGTCAGGACGGAAATTACTACCTCACAACTTGTGAACTACAGTTAAGATCATAGTGAGTATGGCCACTTTTCGACAGATGTCAAGTGCTTTATTGACGGAAAATATATTTTTATTCAAAATAAAAATGTAATAAGTGCAATGTTTTCTAAAATCTGGTGTCCTGATTTCCAGACCGATTTCATTCATACTTTCATGTTCTTCGCACTGCTGTCAACTACAACTACATAGCAGATGACACTTTTTCTCTAAAAAATGATTCCGAGACAGTTTAAAAACACGAAATTATCCCAGTTTTTTAAAAAGTTTATTCGCTGAGGTTAATTTCTATTGCAGCAAATCTTTCAACTGTATTTTATGCTGTTTTTTCTCTGAAAGCATTCAACATCATTCGACTTGCCACAAACGTCGTGACCAATGAGGCAACTCCAAGTGATTTCGTCATTGGTCAAACTTCAAACGTCAATTTCCTTAGCAATTGTGAACGAAATTTAGGTCCACGCAATAAAAAACGCGAAATATCACGAAAATCTTGAAAAAGAAGGACATCGGACAAAAAAGAAGGACGGAAGGACAACCATCGAAAAAGAAGGATATGTCCTTCCAAGGAAGGTCGTCTGGTTACCCTATGTGTGGAAGAATGATATTCTGAAAAAATTAATTCTTGTGCCTTGCTCTTTTTATTTGAATTTGCACACAACATCTCCAGAAAAGTTCTAAATATTATGTCTTTTTGGAGCTCATATTAGGAAAAAACTATTATCGAAGAAGATTCCATAACACAATAATCCTAAGAAACAAAAAAATAAGGCGGCAACGTGAGAATAAGTAAATTATTCTAACATAGCGTAAGACAGTTTTGGAGTAATTTTGATTTGAGGGAGTGAGAATTGGGTCGGGTCATCGGAAAAGGGGTTATTTGTTGTTCAAGGGCTCTGAGGAAGTAGAAAATGGGTCAGATTGTATACCCCAATAATTTGTGGGGAAAAATAATAAAGGTACAGAAATTTCCGCAAGATTATCCCTAAAATGAAAATTCCTTAGTATTTAATGCAATCTCAGGTTAGCTATATTTTTCGACGTCATACTTCAGATTCTGACAGTATAGGTTTAAGTTTTATGATAAATAACAAATGCCAACGGCCATACCACGCTGAAAAACCCAGTTCTCGTCAGATCACTGAAGTTAAGCAGCGTTGGACGCGGTTAGTACTTGGATGGGTGACCATTCAAGAATACTGACATGAGTGCTGTTGGCACATCGTGGGTGTGGTGAGCCCACACTTGTAGTTATTTATAACTACAAGAAAAACCTAGAAACACTACCCGAATCGGGTAGTGTCACGCCTACCCTGAAAGGGAAATGGTTTAATGGTATAACAGGATAAACTATTTCGAGTATTTTTGAAAGTATTCATTTTAATATCGTTACAAAAATATTTAAAAAGAATTTGAGTCATCCGCATATAAATTCGATGTCAATAAAGTAATGAACTTTTGATTTGTGAATTCTTTCATACAGAAAAAAAGTTAGTAATACTTGTTGATATTCTTTTTCATCTATTTTAAAATATACCAGTATAAACATGAAGCACATAAAGTTAAAGTAAAATTTAAAATCATACAATCTGACATGCAGCGTAGTATGTACTGCATGGGCGAATAAGTATAGCGGAAAGACAACAACAATAAAAATATCGAAATTGCGAGTTTTTTGAACTATCCATTTTGTAGAGAAAAAAATACGTAATTCTAATAAGCTCAGCACGGAACATTTCGTAATATGACCTACTTTCTGTCATGGTTTCAAGATGCAGATTTTACAGTTAAAACTTTCCTTAAATCTATCACGGTTGTGAACTATAAAATGTTCTATATGCATTTTGAATAGAGTGGTCAAAAAATTTGTTGGAATTTTTTTTTTAATTTTCGTTCATATCTCCCCTAAATTTTGTCGATGCTATCGGGTGATCCGAGTTAATATTTAACATTTCTTTTCACACCTAGCTATGAAATACAAATAAATAATTGTTTTTAATATGACCCTCATGAGTATGTTCTATAGATTCACAAATAAACCCCATACGTGAAAAAATGAGTTTTTTTATTTTCTGGCGCTAATTAGGATTTTTTTGCGCTTTTTGATACAAGTTGTTTTTAATACATAAAACACTACTTTTTACTGCTAATTAGGTGTATACATAAAATGTTTAAAAAATATATTATTGTTTTTATCAATTTTCTCTAAGAATAGATTTAGAAAATCACGTTTTTCCGAATTTTTTAACTTATTTTCAATTTTTCACTTAGTTCAAGGCAATAATTAATTCAAGTTAACAAAAATAACTGATTCAACAATTTATTAATAATCATAATAGTATTCTCTTAGAACAATGCTAGAAAGTTGAAGTTTTTTCTAAAATTTCTCACTTTTGGTTCAATTGCCAATTAGAGTAAGGTTATAATTATTTCAGGTTAACAAACACAATTGTTTAAACAATTTATTTTTATTTCAAATAGTATTTTCTTTGAATAATTCTATAAAGTTGCGTCTTTTTCTGGAATATTCAACTTTTTGTCCACTTTTCACTAAGAGTAAAGTGATAATTAATGCAATTTAGCGAAAATAATTGCCTCAACAAACTATTATTGTTAGTAACTGTGTTCTCCTATACTAATGCCAGATAGTTGCGGTTTTTCTGGAATTTTTAGGTTTCTGTCCAATTTTCATTTAGTGAGCTAATAACTAATGCAAATTAACGAATATAATTTTTTAAACAATTGATTATTGTTTATAAATATCTTCTTTTATATAATCGCTAGAAAGTTACGGTTTCATTCTGGAATTGTTTATTCTGCTTTAGGTTCTTAGTTATGAACAAGTAAGGAATAAACATCAGAGAGAATCATATTCAAACAATCTCCTCCTTTTTCATAAATATATTTTCTGAAATAAAACAGATATATGAAATATGCAGGAAATTTTCTATATAGATCATATTAATCAAATTTTTTATTTGAATTAGTTACTGAGAGTCTTTTTGTTTAAATTGATAATAATTTAGTATTTATTGTTTGTTCCTAACTGTAAAGTAAAAAAAAAGCTATGAATTTCAGAAAAAATCGCAATTATCTAGCATTACTATATAGAATAGTTATGAACTATATTAATTAATTCGAGAAATTATGCTTGTTATAATTCATTACGTATTACCACACTTTGAGTGAAAAGTAGAAAAAAAGTTTGAAATTTAAAAAAAATGGCAACTTCCTAACATTATTCTAAGACAAAATTGCTGAAAGCAATAAATAATTGTTTATAAAATTCATGTAAGCATCTTGTTATCAGTATAAAGTAGTATTTTATTTTCTAAATTAAGATTGAAAAGAATTCCATTTTATCATGAATAATTTTTGCAAAATAGGCAGGAAAATGCTTCATAATCAAAAAATAAAATCCCAAAGGAACCTCACTTTTCGGCTCATCAGAGATAAAGATAACATAATGAAAAAAGACCAAGAAAAAGGGAAAAAGTCCAACATGTTTCGAGGCCAATTTAGACCTCTTCATCAAGGATTATTTATAGGGAATAACTAAAGGCATGAAAAATTAATATACCTGTAAAGAAAATATTTCATTTAGTATTGATTATAAATTAATTAAGTTTAATGTAATCAAAATAATTTATTGAAAAATTGATTGTTTCATAGAGAAGAATTCTTTCTATTATCTAATCAAAGAAAATTATTTTAACCAACTAATTACTCTATCCCACACTTTGTTCTATCTTGAGAGGTCCCTTTTTTAATTGATAGCCTTGTTACCTTCTCTCTTTATAAATGAAATCTCCATGAATTCTCTCCTTTTCTGATTTTTTTCATGATAAAAAATTTTAATATCATTCGAATTAAAGTCATGACCATGTGTAATCTTATGTTTTGAAAGGACTGAGTGATATCTAGGACTTCTGTGAAAATGATTTTTATGTTTATTTTTCCTAAGTCGAAGTGCCCTTTGTGCCTAACCTATATAAGTTGCATTGTTATCTTTACAATTAATATTGTAAATCACACATTTTTTGTCTAGCGTTTCATATCTATCTTTTCCCAATTTTACAATCATATTGCTATTGAAAGGAACTCTATAAGTAGTATATAAACCTAATTTTCCCAACATTGATTTCAAAATCTTCGAGAGTTTACCAAAATATGGAAGAACAACAGTATTAAATGTATTATAATCATCTTTGTTCATTTTATTTTGATCATTATTTTTGCTTTTAATATAATTTATTTTGTTATGCGCATGTTTTTCAACGAATTCAAAAGTTTAATGGTTAAGAAAAAGAATTTGTTTACATAGTTCGATATTTTTTTCCTGGAAAACTGGATGTGATCATTTAAGGGCTCTATCACGGCGGCTTGCCTACCTGCCCCAAAAAGCCCAGACTCGAATTTTTCAAATAAGATAATTGAAGTTTACTATCCCAGGAAGAAGAAACTAATTCGAGAGGATTGCGAATTAACATTTTTAAATTCGCCCGAATTCTGCTTTATGATTCGTTGAAACGAACTGAGCCAGCGCGAATTGAATGCGTGTCAATTTGCCTTAATTCGTGGTCAAGGTCATTTCGAAAAAAATCAATAAAAATTGCATGCCTCGAGTCTCGAACCAGCGATCACAAGTGTATAAGTCCAGAGGACAACTTAATTTAACTGTAAATAAGCAAGTAGAGTCTTGACCTTCAATATGTATGAGTTAATAAGGTCTTCGCAGTTGGAGGTCAGTAAATGAAAGAATCAATATTTAAAATTTGAAACGTTTCGGCCGACAATTTTTGCCCTCTTCAGTCATGATTTATTATCAAAATATTGTAGTCAATTTGTATTGACTTTGACGTCAATTTGTATTGTAGTCAATTCGTATTGTAGTCATTTTTGTTATATTTTTACTTATCATCTGACCTTTTTAAATTGACTACAATATTTTGATAATAAATCATGACTGAAGAGGGCCCAAATTGTCGGCCGAAACGTTTCAAATTTTAAATATTGATTCTTTCATTTACTGACCTGCAGCTGCGAAGACTTCAATAAAAATCTCGCGGATTAAAATGAATTGGTCGACACTGAAATTAATTCGTGTTGACACTTTCAAATGAATGAGGTCCCCTGAAAAATCTTCGCTGAATTCAGACGAATAGGATATTTGAAGACTATATTACTCTCCACGAATTTACACACATGAAAAGCAAGAAAATTGCCCTCACGATTACTGGGACTAAGGTCACGATTACTGGGAAGTTTGTCTCAACTGCATAAATTAAAAAATAGAAAAATTAGTTTAAGTAAAAAACAAAAATGAAACGTAAAGTCTAAAAATACCTTCAAAAAGAAGTCGAAAACTTCGGAGATATCTTACTATTTTGAACTTTATCAATATTTTTAAAAACATTAAAATGTGTTATCTGTATTTAATAGAAATTTCACAGGAAAAACAAAGTGTGAATATAACGTTCATTTCAGCGTGACATTTACCTGCAACAAAAATTAGTCTTTGTAGTGTGAATGGTACCACCACAAAAGGTATGGTTTCCCTCGGACTTGGGATACGAACCGTCACCTGCTGTCAATTGTTTTCACAGTTTTTCGGCAAAAACAATAGGCGATAGTTTCGTACCCCAACTCCGAGCGAGATGGAACCCCATCTTAAAATTAGTTGCAACACAATTTATCCCAGAGTTTTACTGTGTTAATTAAAAGACTTCAATGTCAGAATTATCGAACTATATATTGTTTCAATTGTTTCTTTGAAGAAAAATTGTTAAGCTACCAAGCACGAAATACGTATTATCATTCAAGAAGCATAATTATATTCTGAAGTATCATAAATCAGGGTGGCAGCTGGACCGGGAAACCAGGAGATAATCGGAATTTTTTGAGAGCGGGAAATGACAGTGAATTTTTTTTTTACTGTTTTTTTTTTACAAGTTTTGCAAAGAAAAATCTATCTATCCAATCACTTGAAATATCACGAATTTCATATCACAAGATATATAATGCAATTTCAAATAAGTTTGATTTCAACTTTTTTTTAAAATGCTAACCCAAGTGCGAAGTTAGATACGGCCCAGTACTGGCCCAGTATCGGCATAAATATTGCTGAAGATCGGCTGCCAATATCGTGCCATTGCTGGAATGATAACTCCAGTATGCACTTGACTGCAAATTCTGGCCCAGACCCTGGGCCAAAAAAAAAGGTATTTAGAAAATAAATATTAATTGATTGCGAGTACTTTCACTTTGAATATTAATGGGTCCTGGTGTAGAGTGGATACATACCTATATTACATTTTTAAATATTATATTACAAATAAAATTTTTGACGCTACGGAGTATCGAACCTACATCTATACCTGAATCTATCGCCTAGCAGTCGGGTGTCTCAACCATTGCGCTAAACCTACGAGTTGAAACTCGATGAAAAAGCATCCTCATAAGCTACAGCTCAAAAAAGTTTAAACACACAATTTGAAACTCTCTTTTTCTAATTAAATATTTATTATTATACGCCGTTATGTAAATGTAAAATACACGAACCGTTAACAGAAATATCAATAAAATAATTTTTAAATAAATAATTTATATCGATTACAATTTGTTTGCGTGCAATATTTCGTTTTGTCGCGTTTTAGACTACTTTACAACTTTCTACAATGGCAGGAAATGTAATTTGTTATGAACATTTAAAACTTTTAACGACGGAACTTAGAAACTTGATTGTGACCTTTGACAATATTTTAATAGTAGATTTCATGCTTTCACGATGATTCCTTATGATAAATTAAAATTTTAAAGCTTTTTCGGGTTTCAATCGTGAGCGAAACTATGAATGTTGTCGAAGTTTCATGAACATTGCAGTTCACTTCTTCAGGGCTGACCTGAAACTGAAGTTTCAGGTTATTTTGCTCTTATATATGTTTTCTCTCCGATGTCTGTGATTGGCCAGAGCGCCCCATGGTGGGGACTGGTCGAGCTTGATTGGCCAATCAAGTCTTTTTTTTAAAACCCGGGAGGACAGAAAGCCAAATCGGATTAGTATTATATCCATTGTCCCTATTGATGTTATTAGGGTGTTTTAAGATTTCGATTGCTTCTCTATGTTTTCTTGGTTTATTGCACGTTTTTGCGATGACGGCTGTTTTGTCAAATAAAATGCTATGTCCTGTTTCGATATGATGCCCAGCTGCTGCTGATTGCGTGAAATGTTTTAGCCTGACTTTACTCTCATGTTCCTTTACACGTTGACTTGCCGCCCTCCCGGTTTCTCCAATATAGACTTTGACACAAGAACAAGGGATTTTATATACTCCTGGATCACCGAAAGGTTCCTTTTTACATTCTCATTCTAATGAGAAGGTATTGGTTTTATGTAAAATTTGACATAGTCGGTTTTCATCAAATCTCCACGTTTCAAGACCTCCTGAGTCAGAAAAAACGATTTTTACCAAGGTGTCTGTCTGTCTGTAGTCTGTCTGTCTGTAGCCACGATAACTTTCGAAAAAATGATCAGATTTGATTAAGCTTCGGCACACGTTTTCATGGCCTAAAAATACAGAACGAGTTCGTTAACCAGCTATTTTGGATAAAAATTCAAAAAGTGAGCACATTTTGAAAATTTTTGAGACCACTTTTTTTGAAGATTTGAAAATTCTATGTACGGTTATTAGTAGTACGCAAAATGACGAACAAAATATCCTAATGACTTTTCGTGATAAAAAGAAAATTACTGGAGTTATAGCATTTTCAAAATTCCAAAAAACAAACGAAAATGAACATTTTAGGCCGAAAAACGCACGATATGAAAAAAATTCAGTAGGAGAAAAACGTTGCTTTTTGAACACCCTATAATATTTTCATAACAGTTTTTTGAATTTTTTGAAAAATACAAAATTCAAATTTTGATCGCACAAAAAAAAATAATCAAAAATCAAAAATTCCTTTTTGCTGTCAAACTATGCAAGATACGAGAAAAGATCTTTGCATCAAAATTGTGCACCTAAAAAAGATTTACAAATTTCTAACGACTCACTTTTTGATATGACGCGTAGTTTTTGTTTTACTCGTAAAAAACAGCATTGAAAATAGAAAAATCAAATTTGTAGACGATTAAGACGAGCTACGAAAAAAATGACATAAACAAAATTTGTTTATCCAAGGAGGAGGTACAAATTTGTTGTGAATCATGTTTCGATAGGATGCGTAGTTTTTGTTTTATTCGTGAAAATAACATTGACAGTAAAAAAATCAAATTTTTGAAAAAACAATGCAAGGTACGAAAACAGATAAATGAACAAAAATTGTGCATTAAAAAAAGGTTTACTAACTTGTAATCAATTTTTGTTGTAAGAATATATTCAAAATGAAAAAAATTAACTTTTTTGAAAAATGGCACAAGCTAAAATAAAATTTTAACTAATAAAATTTGTCGCCTAAATTATATAATTATTTTTCATTTAAAATCAAATACAAATTTAGTAATTTTTATATGAAGAACATATAACACGAAGCACAAAGTGCGCGCTCAGTGTATTTACCAAACCGCGCGTCGTAAGTGCGCTCAAACTTTTTTGTTTCTATCATACGGTGCACAGAACCGAGCGTGGAACGCAAGGTTCAAATGATTTTCAAATCAAATATCGAGCGCGAAGCGCGAGTGTCTGGATGAGAATGTGTTTCTTGAGGTCGATAGAACCTTGAGTAAATAAAGTTCCTTTTCAGTCTAAAATAAAAACAAATTTAACAATCACTTAATATGTAGAGGTTTTGATAATTTTATAATATTTGCAAACAAACTTTTTCTTTTCATCGAAGTCGAACACGAAGTTCAAAGCGCGAGATCCAACAGTCGCGCGCCCTAGGCGCGCTCAAACTTGCGGGCAGATTTTTATCTTTAGGGTTGTTTAGAAGTTGTCCTATTTTCGCAGGTGGTTTAAATATGGTTTGGATGTTGTGTTTGTTGAGAATTCTTCCTATTTGTCATGTGATACCTTGAATGTTGGGTAGCATGGTGGTCGTTTTTCTCTCGCTTTCTTTACTAGGTTGTGTTGACTTGTTTTTTTGAGTGTATTTTCTTATTGCTTCATTAATTTGTTTGTTTGTGTAATCGTTTTGTATTAGCATTTGTTTAAAATTTTGTAGTTCTTTTTGTATGTTATCTTTATCTGTTATGGAAACAGCTCTGTATATAAAGGAGTTGATGACTGATTCCTTTTGAGATCCAGTCCATGTCTCGAGATGACAGAAGTGTCGTCAACGTAACGGCACCAAAATTCCGGTTTAAGCTTGGATTTGTTGAAGATTTTAGTTTCTAGATTTTCCATGAAAATGTTGGCTATTACAGGTGAGATTGGAGATCCCATTGCTGCTCCTGAGGATTGTTCGTAAAATTGGTTATTGAAAGAGAAGTAGGTATAAGTGAGACAGTGCTCTATCAAAGGTATGAGATTGGAGGGGAAGTTTGGAAAGGATTTAATAATATCGATTGTATCAGAGATTGGTACTTTCGCAAAGAGAGATACTACGTCGAAACTTACTAGATGTCTTGGGGTTGAATGTGAATCTGTTGTATCTTTCTGATGAAGTCAAAAGAGTTTCGTACGTGTGTGATAGAATTTCCTGTGAAAGGATTTATTTTTTTTTTTGCGAGAAATCGTGCTAGATTGTAAGTTGGTGAGTTTATTGCGCTGACGATCGGTCTGAGTGGAATGTTGTTTTTGTGGATTTTTGAGAGTCCGTAAAGTTTTGGAGAGATGGAATTAGTAGGTATTAATTTAGATATTGTTTCGCTGTCAAGTTTTGAATCTTTTAAGAGGGTTTTTGTTTTTCTGACTATTGTTTTTGTGGGGTCTTTTTTAAGTTTTCCATATGTATCGTCAGTTAGAAGGTCCATGATTTTGTTGTTATAGTCTTCTTTATTCATTACGACTGTTGCGTTGCCTTTGTCTGCGGGTAATATTATCATGTCTTTATTCTGATTGAGTTCTTGAGTTCTTGAGCACACGATTGAAACCCGAAAGAGCTTTAAAATAAAAAATTTCAATTTATCATAGTGAATCATCGTGAAATCAATAAATCTACTATTCCAGAACTCTACGGGGAGAGTTTTCTTACTAAAACTAACACTTTTAGTAAGCTCAGGTCTTCTCAAGCTCAGCTACTAACATCTTTAGCTTTCTTAAAACGGTGTAGGGACAATAACATTGTCCCAAAATTCTTACAGTTGAAAACACATTTGGGAACATCTAAATTCAAATCAATTCTACATAAAACAAGTTTGCTTCTCTTGAAAGAAAGAATACAACATACTAAATTTTCCTTGCACACTACTTCCAAGAAACTACTAAAACTTCACCTTTTTCTATCGAACACTCTCAGATTTGACATATGGTCTACATTGGAGCGCATATCATTTGACCAATCCCAACGGATTAAAGATTTTTGCACTCAGCAAAAAAAAAAAAATTTGACAAATTACTTCCAGTAAAGCACGCACCATTAACTAACACAGTCAAAAACATCTCTAAACACCCTCTCAGCAATGAAATGATTTCAGCCTTATCTAAAGGACATAACTTTTCAGTAGCTCCATCCAAAATCGCGAAAGAAGAAATTATCAGTAATTTGGAATCCACAATATATACCCTTCCACCCGAAAAAGCGAATGACATACGGCGTAGGACGGCCAACATCTTACGCCAAGCCCAACTTCCCTCCTCAAACTTAACAAAACAAGGAAAAACAGCAATTAAAGAACTCAATCAGAATAAAGACATCATAATATTACCCACAGACAAAGGCAACACAACAGTCGTAATGAATAAAGAAGACTATAACAACAAAATCATGGACCTTCTAACTGACGATACATATGAAAAACTTAAAAAAGACCACACAAAAACAATAGTCAGAAAAACAAAAACCCTCTTAAAATATTCAAAACTTGACAGCGAAACAATATCTAAAATTATACCTATTAATATTCCATCTCTTCAAAACTTTACGGACTCCCAAAAATTCACAAAAACAACATTCCACTCAGACCGATCGTCAGCGCAATAAACTCACCAACTTACAATCTAGCACGCTTTCTCGCCAAAAAACTAAATCCTTTCACAGGAAATTCTATCACACACGTACAAAACTTTTTTCACTTCATCAGAAAGATAGAACAGATTCACATTCAACCCCAAGACATCCTAGTAAGTTTCGACGTAGTATCTCTCTTTACGAAAGTACCAATCTCTGATACAATCGATATTATTAAAACCTTTGCAAACTTCCCGTCCAATCTCACACCTTTGATAGAACACTGTCTCACTAATACCTACTTCTCTTTCAATAACTAATTTTACGAACAAACCTCAGGAGCAGCAATGGGATCTCCAATCTCACCTGTAGTAGTCAACATTTTCATGGAAAATCTAGAAACTAAAATCTTTAACAAATCCAAGCTTAAATCGGAATTTTGGTGCGTTACGTTGACAACACTTTTGTCATCTGGAGAAATGGACTGGATGAACTACACAAGTTCTTCGATTTCATTAATCAAATATACCCTAATATCCAGTTCACCATGGAAATTTAACACAACGGAAAATTGCCTTTCTTGGACGTACTAGTTTACAAAAGATCTGATAACACATTAGGACATGAAGTTTACAGAAAACCTACCCATACAAACAGGTACCTATATGCCTCCTCCCACCACCACCCATCTCAAAAGCAATCAGTCATCAACTCCCTTATATACAGAGCTGTTTCCATAACAGATAAAGGTAACTTACAAAAGGAACTACAAAATTTTAAACAAATGCTAATACAAAACGATTACACAAACGAACAAATTAATGAAGCAATAAGAAAATACACTCAAAAAAACAAGTCAACACAACCTAGTAAAGAAAAAGAGAGAGAAACGACCAACATGCTACCCTACATTCAAGGTATCACAGAACAAATAGGAAGAATTCTCAACAAACACAACATCCAAACCATATTTAAGCCACCTGTGAAAATAGGACAACTTCTAAACAACCCTAAAGATAAAAAGGAACCTTTCAGTGATCCAGGAGTATATAAAATCCCTTGTTCTTGTGGCAAAGTCTATATTGGTGAAACCGGGAGGGCGGTAAGTCAACGTGTAAAGGAACATGAGAGTAAAGTCAGGCTAAAACATTTCACGCAATGAGCAGTAGCTGAGTATCATATCGAAGCAGGTCATAGAATTTTATTTGACAAAACAACCGTAATCGCAAAAACGTGCAATAAATTTCCAAGAAAACATAGAAAAGCAATCGAAATCTTAAAACACCCTAATAACATCAATAGGGACAATGGATATAATACTAATCCGATTTGGCTTTAGGTCCTCCCGGGTTTTTTAAAAAAGACTTGATATTGGCCAATCAAGTTCGACCAGTTCCCACCATGGGGCGCTCTGGCCAATCACAGACATCGGAGAGAAAACATATATAAGAGCAAAATAACCTGAAAATTCAGTTTCAAGTCAGCCCTGAAGAAGTGAACTGCTATGTTCATGAAACGTCGGCAAAATTCATAGTTTCGCACACGATTGAAACCCGAAAAAGCTTTAAAATTTAAAATTTTAGTTTATCAATATTTTAATAACAATTACAATTTTTCTTCAACTTTCGTGTAATGTTTGGTTTTTAGGTGTTTTAGACCATTTTACAACGTTTAAGATTGACATAAAATGTAATTTTTTCTGAACATTAACAATTTTACATAAAGATGGAACTTAGAATTTTTTTCTTCAAAACAAAAAAAAAACTGGAAAAAAGTTGTATTCGCGACAGTTGTATTCATAGTTCTTAGACATTTTAGCCAGTACTGGGCGAATGGCCGATTACCTGTACTGGTGACCAGTACTGGGCCAGTACTGCGCCGGTGGTGAACTCCGGCGGAATGCGGAAATTTTCCCCTGGGTCGACGGCTCACCAGTGGATACCAATAAGGGCCCAACCTCGGCCGTCAATATCGCACCGTGATCGGAAGAAATGCTTTGGCATGTACTTGGCACATAATTCCGGCCTTTGCTAGGCCAAACTCTGGCTTTTCCTATTGGAACATGTATAGCCAAAGAAAAGACGAAGTTTGGAACAGCAGCGCACCGAGTCTGGGCCGAACTCTGGCTCTTCTTCTCAAAATATGGTTTGCGTAGTAAAAGTAATACTGGGCCCAGTGATGCGCCTCTGCTGGGTCAGACTTCGGCTTTTCCCATTGAAACATGTCTTGCCAGAGTAAAGACGAAGTTTGGAACAGTAATGCGCCGCGTCTGGGCCGATCTCTGGCTTTTCCTCATAAAACATGCTTTGCCGTGGTAAAAGTCACACTTGGTCCAGTAATGTGCCATTACTGGGCTAAGTATCGGCGGTAGATCGACAAATTTAAATACCCAATATCGGCAGCCAGTGCGGACACGACACTGGGCCGATTAAAATGCCGATATTGGCCCAATAACATTAGCCGATCTTTGGCTGCCGAAATTGGACCAAGCCTGGGCCGTGTGTTCAGTTCCGGCAATTCGCACTTGGCAAGTTAAGTTGTTAACTTTTTCAATTATGAAATCATATAGTTTACAATTTGGAATTCTAAAATATTTTACGATCAAAATTTTCCATTTTACATCTTCATTTTTAGTGTACATTTTCTATTAAAAGAATGTTAAAATGCAGTTTTGAAGACTTACACAATACAAGATTAATATCTTTTGAAACTGAAAATTTTTGACAAAAAATGTTTCAAGTTGATTAACTGTAAATATAAAATTAATAATGATTTGAAAAATGAAACTGTAGTTTGTGTGTCAAATGTTTCGATTGAAACTTCATAAACTATCTGTTCTTTGAGTCTAAAATATGCCATTGTTAACGATTTCAATTTGAATATTTGTAATTAAGAAAAAGAACAATTTTTTAGTAGTCAGCAACGTTTGACTTATTTTTTTTTTTATTATTATTATTCCAAACTAAACAATTTGAAACTAAATTGTTTGAAACAGAGAGATATTTAGAAGTTTTTAAATGAAATTTTTAAGCTTTTAGGGATATTAAAGGTTTTTAAGATAATACAAATATTGTCTTAAGAGTCCTGGAAAAATTTCGACTGATTTTTATTTTGAAGAATTAATTTTGAAAGAATATTTAAGAATATTTTGAAACGGATGCCAATTTTGATTAATAAATAAAAATTTAACAGTTATAAATTTGGAAAAAAATTGATTTTTCAGTAAAAACAATATAATTTTAAGAGAATTTTTAGAAGATTTGAAAATAAATTTTAAAGTATAAATAACATTTGAACAATTATTCATTTACAACGATTTGAAATTTACATAATTCAACTTCTAATTTAAAAAGTGTTCAATTAAAAAAAAATGGTAATTTTTCAATTTTTGAAGTTTCTAACTTAAAATTGTGTAAAATGATATAATTTTGAAAATGTATAAATTTTCTGATTCATTTTTCAATCAAGAGCATTAAAAATAATGGAGTAGAGGACCCCGCACGAAATATGAGTAAAAGGCCTTTCGGTCAAATTCGCTATAACTTTGGGGAATAATTCTTGATGTGATTCTCATCAAAATTTGTTATGGCCATAACCGATACCTACAAGTATATATTTCTTTACAACTGTAGTGTTACTCTTATGTGATTGGGTATGAACAAGAGAAATCCTGTGTGTTTTTGTGTGAGTGTGTGTGTGTGGTGGGGGGTATTATATTTGTGTGTAAAGGGTGTGAAGATAGTTCGTGTTTTGTATGAGGATGAGTCAGAGGGTATAACTGTAAATGAAAATGGTGGGTAACGGTGTAGAAGAGTGATTAGGGGGAGGGTGATATGTTCAAATTGGGGGGGGGGTAAGAGTTTTTTGTTCGTGTTTGGGTGCAAGTGTTTGTATGAAGAGAGGAAGTTAGTGTATATGATTGACTATGTTGGAAGAGATTGTTATGTGGGAGCGTCAGTGGGTTGGAATGATGTGATCAAGGAGGGGGGATATGTATGAAATAGGTAAGAAAGTACAAGTCTCAGCAGAAAGACAGCGTGTTGATGAGTGCGATTGAAAATGAGAAAGAGTGTTTGCAGTGTAGGTTGAAATGAGGGTGGAGGGGTTATTACTTCTGTTTTATACAATATGCAATGTGTGTGAATGAATACGTGTCAGTGTTAGTTTGAGGGTTTAGAAGTCAATGAGAGTAAGCATAAAAGATGTTGTGCATTTTTCAGTGTGGAAGGTGATTAATATACTGTATGTTAGTGTAAAGATGATTGGTATGTTGTGTATGACTGGGTACATGAAAGCATATGTATGATGGGAGTACTAGATTGGTGTGATAGTGAGTTAGGTTGAAGTTTGTAACCCCTCTTCCTCATTTTTAATCGCTCTCATCAACACCCTCTCTTTCTGCTGAGATTTGTACTTTCTTACCTATTTAATACATATCCCCCCTCCTTGCTAACATCAAATAAACCCACTGACCCTCCCACATAACAATCTCTTTCAACATAGTAAATCACTTACACTAACTTCCTCTCTTCATACAAACACTTGCACCCAAACACGAACAAAAAACTCTTACCCCCCCCCCCCAAATTGGCACATATAACTCTCCCCCTAATCACTCTTCTACAACGTTAACCTTCATTTTCATTTAAAGTTATGTGAGGTGGGATTTAGTTGGATAGGGAAAGTGAGGTTAGGTTGGCAAGCAATTGGAGGAGTTCGTGGTAAGGAGTACTGGGCTTTCGAGGGGTCAAGGGTGGTTCTCGCAGAGTTAGGGGATGTTAAGGGAGAGAAAGGGAGGGACTGTGAGGAATTGAAGAAAAAAAAAGGGAAATAAAAGGAAAATTTGGCGGCGAAAGACGCCAACATTCTGCAGAGACATCTGTTGGTTGCGGAAGGTACTGCATGGAGAGGTCCCAGTTACCGTCGGCAGAGCGGGAGGTGGGCAGCGAGAGTACTGGCAGTGCTGGTAGCGAAACTGACGGGGAGGGAGTTTTCCACAAGCCACGACGGCCAACAACGCGTCGAACGGTGTCGAGCGGTGCATCGGGGAGAGGGAGAAATCGGGACGGTGGCAACGAAGGAAGCGGGAAGGTAAGGGAGAGAGCGTCGAGCGCAAGTGACGGGGAGGATCTCTTGAAAAGGAAGAGAGACAGTCAAGAGAGTCCGGAGAAAAGCGAGGTCGAGAGCGCGTTTAAATAAAGCGGGATAACAAGTAGGTCACCCCCCCCCCCACAAATGGAGGGGAAGTTGGAAAAGGAGGCTCTCGGGATGTTGTTAGGCGAGATCAGGGGGCTGAGGGAGGACGTAAGGGGGACCAAGGAGCAGATGCAAGGCATGAGGGAGGACTTGAGGATCAGAGACGAGAAATGGGAAAAGGAGGTGAAAGAGCTGAGAGAGAGAGTAGATGGGTTGGAGAGGGAAAGAAAACAAAAAGAAGTTAAAATAAAACAGATGGAAGAGGAGATTAGGGTGTGGAAAGAAAGGACGGAAAAAAGGCTTGAGAAGGTGGAGGGCAGGACGGAAATGGAAATAGGAGAGGGGGTTAGCGGGGGCGAGATTAAAGGTATTTGGGAGAGGGTAGGGAATATGATAGACGAGAAAGTGGGAGAGCGTAGGAATGAAAAGGAGGAGAGGGCGGATAGGGAAAGGATAAGGGCAATGGAGTTGAGAATGGAGAGAAAGGAGAAGGCAGACAGGAGAAATAATATTGTGGTAAGAGGGTTGAAGATGAAGAGCGGGGAAGAAAGGGAGGGCGTGGCAGCGCTGCTACAGAGCATAGGGTGGAATAAAGGCAGGGTAGGGAAAGTTAAGTTGCAGGGGAGAAAGGAGAAAGAAGTGGCGGTTGTGGAGTTGGAGAGCTGAGAAGAAAAGTTGGGGGTAATGCGAAATAAAAATAGGATAAAGGATAAGGAAGTTTTCATCGATCACGACTTGACAAGAAAGGAAAAGGATGTACAGAGAATGTTGTACGACAGGGCTAGGAGGGAGAGGAGTGAAGGGAGATCGGCGAGGGCAGGATATCGGAAAATAAAAATAGACGAGAAAATGTGGGTGTGGGACGAGGAGAAAGAGGTGTTGAAGGAAGTGCAGGGGAATTTGTTTCGTAGGAAGTAGGGGGGTGGGGGTAATGCAGGGTAGAGGAGTCGTGAAGGTGCTTTACTGGAACGTAGCAGGGGTAAAGAAGAAGGATGAGGAGTTCTGGAGGTATATCCAGGAATTTGATGTGGTAGGACTGGTAGAGACGTGGGTGGAAAGAAAGGAATGGGATAGAATAGAGCCAAAGCTGCCAAAGGGGTATAGGTGGAGACTCCAGGAGGCGGTCAGAGTTAAGAAGAAAGGAAGGGCTAGTGGGGGAATTATAACGGGGGTTAGAGATGGATTAGAGGAATAAGCTCACGGAGAGGAAGAGGGGGAGGGAGTGCAAATGAGGAAAGTGAAGATAGGAGGGGTAAGCAGTAAGTTTGTGACAGTGTATAATAAGGATGGGATGGAAAGAATTAAAGAAAGGGTGGAGGACCTGTTAGGTGAAAGAGAGGAGGGTATGGTGGTACTGGGTGGGGACTTTAACGCGAGGATGGGGACGGAAGGGCGCCTTTACAGGGAAGGGGAGAGCTTTGAAAGGAATTCGAAAGATAGGTTAATAAATAAGGAGGGGGAGATTCTAAGGGACTGGATGGAGGATAGAGGCTGGGCGGTGGCAAATGGTATGGCAACTGGGGACGAAGAGGGAGAATACACATACGTAGGTAAGGTGGGGGTATCGGTAATAGATTATGTAGTTATGAATATGCAAGGGTGGGAGGAGATGGAGAGATTCGCAGTAGAAGAGAGGGTAGAGTCAGACCATCAGCCATCAAGGTTGTGGATAAGGGGTGAGAATGGCGGAAGGCAAGGTTGGGAAGAAGTGGCGACGGGGGAGAGGGTTAGCTGGACGAGGGAGGCGATAGAGAAGTATAAGGAGCAGTTAGGGATGGTGCGCTTCGAAGGGGAGACGGTGGAAGAGATATGGTAGGATTTAAAAGAGAAAGTGAAAGGGTGCGTGCAAAAGAAGGTATTTAAAAAGAAGAAGAAAGGAATGGTGAAGCCGTGGTGGGATAGGGAATGTAAAAAGATGAAAAGGAAGGTGAAGAGGAAATATAAGAAGTGGAAAGAGGGTACTGCGAAAAGGGAGGAGTACGTAGAAATGAGGAAGGGGTTTAGATTGATGTGTAAGAAGAAAGAACAGGAAAAGGAGAAAGAGCTGGAGGAGGAGTTAGGAAATGTTAAGACCGAGGGGGACGCCTGGAAGATAATAAATAGGTATAGGAAGCAGAGAGTAGGGATAAGCGAGAAGATAGGGAGTGAGGAGTGGAGGGAGTTTTTTAAAGAATCATTCCAGGGATCGGATTCTAAGAAGAGAGATGATGGGAGTAGAAGAACGGGGGAGGCAGAGATGGAGGAGTTGAATGACGAGGAGATAGAGAAACATTTAAGGAAGTTAAGAAGGTCAAAATCAGCAGGGCTGGATGGGGTAGAGAACGAAGCATGGCTGTTTAGTACACAAGAGGTTAGGGAGAGGCTGAAGGAGGTAGTGAAGAAAGTATGGAGGGGAAGGGATTCCCACGAGGGTGGAGAGAAGGGTTAATAGTACCTCTGTATAAGAAAGGAGATAGGGATAGGCCGGAAAATTATAGAGGAATTACGCTAATGAATACGGCGTATAAAGGATACGCGATGGTGGTGGCGGAGAGGCTGCGGAAGGATGTCGAGGGGAAAGGAATATTGCCGGAGACGCAGGCGGGCTTTAGGGCAGGTAAGAGTACTATCGACAATATCTACGTTCTGCAGCACATTTTGGATAGAGAATTAGCGAAGAAGGAATCGAGAGTGTACGCGTTTTTTGTGGATCTAAAAGGCGCGTTTCCGTCGGTGGATAGGGGGAGGTTGTGGGAGGCGATGGAGGATAGGGGAGTGGAGAGAGGCCTGATCGAGAGGGTAAGGGAGATATATGAAGAGACCAAAGATAAGGTAAGAGGAGGACAGGGGATTTCGGAGGGATTCTGGATGGATAGGGGGTTAAGACAAGGGTGTCCGCTTAGCCCAACGCTTTTTGCGATTTTAGTTGCGGATATGGAAAGTAAGCTGGAGGCCGGAGTGGTAGGAGGACTGAGGATAGGAGGGGTTAGAATTTGGTCGCTAGCGTATGCAGATGACATAGTGTTGTTGGCAAAAAGCGAGGAGGCCTTAAAGGAAATGATGAAGAGGTTGAGAAGATGCCTGGATAAGAACAGCTTAGAACTGAATGCGGAAAAGTCCAAGGTTATGGTTTTCAGAAAAGGAGGTGGAAGGGATAAGGAAGGGGAGTGGAAGTGGAAGGGAAAGGGAAAGGCGGTGCAGGCGGTGAAAGAGTTTGTGTACCTGGGCTTCTTATTTCGGAGGAATGGCGGAGTGGATGGTCACATAAAAGAGAGAGTGAGAAGGGCAATTGTTGTGTAGAGGCAGGTGTGGGGGTTGGGAAAGAAGTTATTCGCAGATGATTTTGGAAGGAGAATGAAATTGTTTGACTCACTAGTGATGAGTGTGCTATCGTATGGAGTAGAGGTGTGGGGGTGGAAGGAAAGCGAAGAGGTAAATAGGATACAGGAGAGATATGTAAAGTGGACACTGGGGCTTGCAAGGAACACGCCTAATTATATTGTCAGGAGGGAGACGGGGGGAACGAGTGTAGGGATTCTAGCGGGGAGTCGAGCGTGTAAATATGAGGAGAAATTTTTGGAAGAGGGGGGAAGTAAGGTGGTTAGGGAGTGTTGGTGGGAGAAGAAGAACAGGAGAGGGGGCGGGAAGATGGAGGTTGAAAGAGAAAGGTATTTAAAACGAATGGACTGCAGATGGATGAAGTGAGAAGGATGCATGAGAAAGGAAGGAAGGTATATGAGTTGGTTAAGAAAAACGGCATGGAAAGAGTGAAGACAGCAGGGGAAGAGAGAATAAGAGAGACAAGGTTTAATGGGAACTATGTGTGGATTATGCCAAGGGCGAGAGCGCAATATTTGTGTGAGAAAGGAGAGAAAGGAAGTCAGGAGCTGATAGCGAGGATGAGATGTGGGTGCATGGAGGGTTTCAATAGGTTCTGGCTCGCTAGGGAAAAGAGGATGTGTGAACTATGTGGAAAGGGGGAGGCAAGAGTGGAGCACTGGTTGGAGGAGTGCGTAGAGGTGGAAAGGAGTGAGATAAGTATGGAGGTATTGATGCATGAAAGGGGGGACAAAAGGGCAGTAGCATGGGTGAAGGGAGTTTTGGGTAAGATGGAGAAGAAGAGAAGGAAGGAGGAAGAGGAATGGAGAAGGAAAGATTGTAAATAGAGGAGGAAGTAAATATAAGTAAGCAAGTCAATTTTTTAAGGCCAGCAGGCTAAAGAATAAACGTTTATCTATCTATCTATCACAAACACACAGGATTTCTCTTGTTCTTACCCAATTACATAAGAATAACACTACAGCTGTAAACAAGTAGATACTTGTAGGTATCGTTCACCACAAGCATAAGAATAACACACTCTACTACCTTCCGGAGCTTCTAATACCTAAACACTTGATTATTGGGGGTTATGCCCATAACAAATTTTGATCAAAATCACATCAAGAATTATTCCCCAAAGTTATAGCGAATTTTACCGAAAGGCCTTTTACTCATATTTCATGCGGGGTCCTTTATAATTAATACAAATTTTGATTCGTTAAAACGATTACTTCGGACAAATAATTTTTTAAGAACAAGAAAAAATCCTCCTCAGCCCGGATTTGAACCGGGAATATGAATATCGCAAAGAGTGGAAATAGACGCCTAAATCTTTCTGTTTAAAAATAATCTTTTTATAGTTTATGCTTGACTTCAAAAATTTTATTAATATTTTATACTTGCTGAATAATGATTATACCATGACATGCAAGACGCAGCTTGTAAATATAAAAACATGGTTTCTATTTACAAATTTATTGATTTTTATGTTATGTTATGTTATATATATATATATATATATAGTTAGAAGTTTGTCATAAGGACAACCGCAGGATTTCGCCGGGAGCGGGTGCTAATCTGAAAAATTGCACCCGCTCCCAGCGAAATCGCGGTAAAATTTCAGCTGTAACCACGTCTCACGACCGTGAGATAGGTGGTTACAGTCTGCGACGAACTCAATACGATGGTCCGGCAAAAGTCTCGTGCACCCTGAGGACACGGAGCGACCCAAGGACGACCGCCTTCTGCATTTTCCCCGCAAGTGTCTCAGCATTTTGTTGAAACGCAGGGATGCTTTTCAGGCTATTAACCAGTGAAACCTTGGCACTTCCAAGAGCGCCGATGATCAAGACGATTAGCTTAACAGAATATTCCGGGTATAACCGTCGCAACTCCCTTATAAGGTCTTTATACCTCTCTTTCTTTTCTTTCTCCTTGGCTGTGACGTTTTTGTCAGCTGGTGCCGAAAATTCGATAACGAACATGGTTCGTTTTTCGAAGTCAAGGAGAACTATGTCAGGCCTCGAGTGCGCAACATAAACAATTGTCGAGAATATGAACTTCCAGTATATGCGGCACTTCTCATTTTCGACAATTGACTCTATTTCTCTAGGAGCGTATAGCGGAGAGGTATTTGGGCTAAAGCCATAAGAGTGACAGAGATGGTAATAAAGCACTCTTAGTGCCGCATTGTGCCTTTGGATGTAGGTCGTTCCCGCATGAGTTGGACAACTAGATAGTATGTGTCCTAGATGGTCGGGGTGTGCATGACACGCTCTGCAGCTATCATCGGGAATGTCTTGGCTCAAAATGTGGCGACGGTATGCTAGAGTGGAAATGACACCGTCTTGACATGCGAAAATGAAGCCCTGCGTGCCCGACTTCAATCCGGGTGATCTAAGGAAAGCAAACGTTAGCTCACGCGACATCGACTGATCTTCCACATTTCTGTGGAAGATGCCGTGCATCCTCTTGTCGAGAAGCTGTTGGTGGAATTTTTTCTCCTGTGCTTTCTTAATCCGGGCCTTCAGGAGTGAGTATTCAATATGGATGAGATTTGATGCATTTTGCTCACCCCTAATACTGAAGTCAAGGCCGAGTGTTTCAGCAGCCTCCTCCGCTGCTTTGTACAGAAACGCCCCTTTTCCCACTTCTTCGTGTTTCCTGACCATTTTAAGGAGAGGGTCTTGTCCATTTGCAACTATATGTGCTGTACCCAGAATGAGTCTGTTGTGAAGACATTCAAGATTCAGTATTCCGCGACCACCTAGGCGGCGTGCGATGTAAAGTCGCGGAACAGAAGACTTAATGTGCATGCTCTTGTTCATGTGCAAAACCTTTCGCGTCCCGATATCAAGGGATCTGAGCTCGTCCTTCGTCCATGGAACCACTCCAAATGAATAGAGTACTACCGGGACGGCAAGCATGTTCGTTGCAGATACTTTGTTTCTCGCCGACAGTTCGGAAGACCAAATCTGCCGGATGAGATGTTTGTATCTGCATCGGAGAGTATCCTTTATAGATTTCACGTGCTGAATGCGGCTCTGTGGCACGCCCAGGTATGTATAGGTCTCTCCAGCGCAAAGGTGTCGTATAGCGCTTCTGTCAACGAGCTCAGGATCTTCGGGGATGCCATTAAGTTTTCCTTTCTTCAAATTAACCTTAGCGCATTTCTCTAACCCGAATTCCATTCCAATCTCTTGAGTGTAGTCTTTGACAATTTTCAGAGCTAGATGTAGTTTCTCTTGATTCCTAGCATAGATCTTAAGATCATCCATGTAAAATACATGAGTGACCTTATGCTTTCGGTTTCCAGGTTTGCCGCAGAGATACCCTTCGGAATGGCGAAGTGCGAGAGATAGTGGCAATAATGTGAGGCAAAAGAGGAGAGGGCTCATGGTGTCGCCCTGAAATACACCTCTCTGAAAGGTGATACTGTTAGTGATCACACGATGTTTTCCAGATGAGATAGTAAATCTGGTTTTCCAAAGCGGCATTAATGTCTCTATGCACCTCACGATGTGTGGATGAACCTTTAGGCTTTCCAACAGACAGATGATAAGTCTATGGGAGGTTGAATCGAAAGCTTTCCGGTAATCATTCCAGGCCATCGATAGAAATCGCTGATAGGATGCTGCGTCTTTACAGACACATCTATCGATGAGCAAGTTCTCCCGACATCCTGCTACGCCTTTCTTTGAGCCACGTTGTTCATACATCTCTCGCCATACAGGTCCAATTGTCCGAACAATCCTATCATTTAGGATAGCTGGGAAGATCTTATACAGTGTGTTCAGACAAGTTATTGGCCTGTAATTCTTAGGGTCAGCTAAGTTGCCCGTCTTCGGCAGGAGCACTGTGCGCCCTTCCACCAACCACCCCGGAATAGGCTCTTCCGACTTTAGATATGAGGTGAAAATTCGGGCCAGATGCTGGTGGGTTGAAGGAAACTTCTTCCACCAGAAGGTCTTGATGCCATCTGGTCCCGGAGCGGAATAGTTCTTCATGCCTCTTAATACGTTTTTCACCTCCTCGGTAGTGATAGGTGGGCATTCCTCCTCAGCTGCGATGAGGGCATTGCACAGCTCCTTGAAGCTGTTTATGTTCTTTGAGCCTTCTTTAAGTGGATGTTGGACTTCGTAGACTTCTCTCCAAAATGCTTCGACCTCCTCTGGTTAGGGCGGATGGTCGACAGTAACTGGAGGGTCTTGGAAGAGTCGAGATGGGTCAGACGAAAACTGTTGATTTTCTCTGACCCACCTCTCTCTCCGCTCTAGACTTCTCCTAGCGTCAGATAGTACTCGTATTCTGTCAACAATATGCTGCCTGATGGTCAGTAGCTTTGACTTGTTGATTGTGTGATGACGGATCCGCAGTTCGCGCGTGAACTGTCGAACCTTGGCAGTGAAAGTCCTGCCAGATGTTATGTAGTCAATCACACACTGAATGCGGGACGCGTACTGTCTTGCACAGCCTATCTTTGTGCTAAGTTGATGCATTCGTCTTTTGGTCTTATGATCAACCGTTGGTTATGTTTTAGGGTTTGCATCTGCCAAAGTTCTCGCTGCATTGTTCACACTACAATTGATAGTCCAGAGGTCGGATTCTTCGGAAAAATTTCCACGAATCTCATCATCCAGTTCAGTCAGATCTTTGGGCTTGGGAGAAACCTGAATGTTGATGTTTCTCCGGGTCTTGAAGCATCGTTCTCCCTCTATTGGATGCCTGTTCGAGGCTGGTCTCAGTGTCGCCTCTCTTTCTCTGTTGCCGGCTTGTTCTGGCTGCGGTTGTGTAGGCGCTCCGCTTATATAACCCCTTTTCCGGAGGTCCTCGGCACGAGAACTCTGGGTGTTTCTCGCACCACAGAGCATGCAGTCGCGCCATGTAACCTTTTTGTTCAGGGGGCATAATGGTATCATAGCACTCCAGCAGGTCGTCCCTGAGTCGATCCGTCCACCTAAAAGCAACGAGATTCCGCCGGTCAATCGCATTGACTCCGTCTTGATTGGCTCCCCCAACTCTAGGGTATATATATATATATATATATATATATATGTTATGTTTATAAGATTCGTGATTAATATATTTATATAATTTCTAATAAACATTCAAAGCGAATAAATAACTTTAACATTATTATTATCCTCCCCCTTGAGAGTGGATGTGAAGGGGAATTATTGGATGGACCCCCGTAAAGCGATTATTTTTCTGATTATTAAAAATTAGAAAAAAGAATGTATTAAATTTTAGCAATTTTTAAAAATGTTTTTAAATATCTTGGATTGTTTTCTTTTCCTAATTGGAGAATTCAATAATCTAAATAGATTGGTATGAGAATCAGCCACAGAAAAAGTAGTATTTTATGTTTCAGAAACAACTTGTATTTTAAAAAATGCAAAAAAATCATATTTAGCGACTGAAACTCGCAAAACACTAATTTTAAATTATGCGTTTTTTGAGACTCTATAAAACGGATTTGTGGGGGGGGGGTTATATTTAAAAACTAATTATTTATTTGTTTTTCATATATAACTATGAAGAGAAATGTTGTGTTTCAACTCGATTCACCTAATATTGATGATTCTGAATTAAATTTACAAAAAGGTTTTTTTTTCTCATGTGAAATACATTTTAAACTTCATTGGCTTGCGGAACCTCTGAATATCATTTTTCTCAATAAACAAAATGCATTGCTTTTTTTTTGCAAATTTGAAAACATTTAGGGGCGACATGGACAAAAATTTAAGAAAATTTGTACCACCCTACTACTTAAGGAAGAGTTTGTTTCACATATTTTGTGGCCACAGTTTTTCTACATGTGTTTGCAATAAGCTCTCAACTGATTGCATATTTAATGTTTGAATTTATATTATCTTTTTGAAGGCGAACGAAAAACAAGGTTAAGATAGAAGTTTTCTTTGTGTTTATTTCGTCATGGCAGGTTTATCATGCCAAGAGATAATTGCTTGATTGTACGGCAGAAGCGGGTAATATTATGCGCATAACATAATATATCAATAGGTAGAATGAAAAATATATTCGATTATGTAATTTTAAAACATGAATATCTATATTAATACAAGACTCTCATGTGCAGATATTAACTAACTTTACCTATTTGTGACACATGAAATCCTTTGGAGTAGTTAGAAGATCAATATTAACAAAGTTTTAATACAATTGGAGCAAACTACTATAAGGTTCAATGATTTTTTCGCAACTGTCATAAAATTAAAATTAAACCATCTTTTTAGCTTAAAATTTGAACAATTATCTTGAATAACCTAATTTTTTGACTATCTGAAATTTCATCCATAAATTCATATAATAAACCTAACCTCACTCGTTCAAAATACATACATTTTTGTAAAATCGACCGCGCAACATTTCCCGCGCCGTCGCTTAACCCGCCTCTCTCCTATGCTAGAAAAATAGTTTATACGAAATGAAAAAACTTAAAATTTTCCAAATATTTTTACCTTACAGAATACAGCAGAGACAAGACCTTTGGCAGAGGACATGATTTCCGTTAAATTTCTTCTGTTCCTGACAATCATTTATATATATGTAGTGGCTCTGGTATCAGCATACTCAACTTCAGCTGAAGCTATCAGTATGTTATAAGTCAAATTTATCTGATTTTCAACATATTAAACATTGTCACACGCCGCAGGATTTAGTTTTATAGAAATACAAAGTAGACTTACATTTTAGAATTTTTCTCAAATCTATATCGAATTTATTTTACGTTTGAAACGCTAGAATTCAATTAAATTTGTGCTGCAGTGTAAATCATTTTTTTTTAATATATCAAGAAGTCTATGAGATGCATTACCTATAATGTAAAGTGTAAACTATAGATGGAGGTCTCCCGTACATCTTTTCTTAAAAATTAGGAAATAGTTATACCGTCGAATATTTTAATCTGATGTTACATTTCTTTGCAGTTGCCTGTGGTGGAATTCAGAAAGTCGAACCATACCTCGGCGAATGGAGATGCAGTACCGGAAAATAAAAAGAAAATTATAACTTTCGACTGTGTGGCAATGATGTTGATGTCAGGTGCAGTAAAAATAAAAGTTATGCTTTGAAAAAAATAGTTTCATCTTTTTGATAAAATTATGTAACGACCCTCCCCCATCCTAGTCAAAGATTTGTACGGAAAGAAAAATAGGGATAAAATCACAACTGCAAAGAATTAGAAATAGAAAAAGTAAAAGATAAATTATACTTTAGATTTTTAATTATAAATGAAAACTGAATTTGACATATTTGGTACAAACTTTAGTTTGTGTATACCGGTACTGCAATTTTTACCGGATTTTAATTTTCTATCTTCTCACACTAGTAAGAAGTTTATTGTACGAGCTAGAGGCGCGTCAAAGGGGAATTCTAGGTGATTCGGAGGCGAGCTGGAGGCGAGACGCAAAAGAGCTACGCAATATTTTTTGTATTATAATAAATGCAGGGAATTTTCTATTTGAGAGACAATAAAATTGAAATTTCCGGAAACTTGCGATATTTTTGAATATTAGAAATAACGAGGGATTTTGAAAATTTGAAGTATCTGAAGCTTTTCAAAAGATTTTCGGAAATTTTCTCTGAATCATGGCAATTTATCGGTAATTTATAATAATTTAACAGTCATTTGCGGTCTGTCAATCAGTCTGTCAAGTGTCAACTCTTAATAAAGTAAGGTTATGATACCGGCGAAATTTACCGGTGCTTAAAAATCAGAAGATTGGATTTGAATTTGAAATTGAAACGATAGAAGCTAAGGAGTAGCTAGAGCTAATTATTACAAAATTTTCCGTACGACTGAAATTCCAAGTATAGCATATTGATATTATTATTAACAGTACCACCGTAATTTAATACGTATTCGGAAACAGTCTCTAAATGTATGCATTTTTTAGAGGTATATAGTTTCATTGCTTAACAAATTTTATCTGAAGAGTGAATAAAACTCCGAGGTATCAATTTTGAAAATTCCCGAACTCACGACTTCGGTACCGATTGAAAATCTTTGAAAAACAAGTTTATAACTTTTTCATATTTTTCAAAACTTGTCTATTTAAAAAATGAAAATAATAAGAATGTTAATGTGTCGTTTAAAAAAAAAAACGCCAAAAGAGATTAGGAAACATTTTCCAAATGCGTATATTTTTGAAAGGGATATACTTTTATTTTTTACTCAATTCTGTGGGAAGAATGCTCAAATTTAAGTACTTTGAAAATGATAGAACCCAGGAGTTCGGTACAGATTGGTACTTTTTGAAAGACAAGTTCATAACTTTATCATATTCTTGAAGCCTTGTGTATTTAAAACCATAAAAATAATAGAAATACTACCGAATCATACTAATGACGCTTAAAGAAAGTAGGAAATATTTTTAAAATGCATACATTTTTAGAGCTATATAGTATTCTTACTTAAAAAATTATAGAACTCACGACTTCGGTAAATATTGGAAATGTTTTAAAAAAAAGTTGATAACTTTTTTATATTTTTTCAACCTTGTGTAAACATAAGAATAATAAAATTATTATCGAATATTTTTAATAACTTTTAAAGAGATTAGGACTATGTACCAATAAAAACATACGTGTTCTAAAAAATATTTTTTAATATCTTTCGTCCTTATTGTATGTATACCATTAAGCCATTTCCCTTTCGGGGTAGGCGTGACACTACCCGATTCGGGTAGTGTTTCTAGGTTGATAACTTGTAGTAAATAACTACAAGTGTGGGTTCACCACACCCACGATGTGCCAACAGCACTCAGTTTTCTCGAATGGTCACCCATCCAAGTGCTAACCGCGCCCAACGCTGCTTAACTTCAGTGATCTGACGAGAACTGGTTTTTTCAGCGTGGTATAAAAATAGCCAGAAAGTAGAATTTGTCATTTTTAAAAAGTGTGGTCATGTTCAAAATAAAAATATGAGTCTTATCAAAAAATTGTCTGCAGTAAATTTATAGAACTTTCTGAGTTGAATAACTTTTCTTTCAAACATTTTTTTCATCTAGCATAGTTTTTCTGGAAAATAAAATTTTCCAGTTTTGTACTTTTTGAAAAGGAAATTTTTATGCAAGGAATTGAAGGAAAAAATTGTTTAAACAAGTCAATGTTAAAATGCAATGTTGCTTGAAAATAGCATATTCTTTCTACTGTGTTTCAAAATGTTTTCATGGTTTTTTAAGGAAATGAAAATTTGATTAAAGAATATTTGAATAATTATTCAACTACAATGTTTTTTACAATTTCGTATTGATGCTACTGTGAGATTTACAAGGAAACAAAATTTCACTTTCTCAGACATAATTCTTCATGATAACAGATGAATTATTTACTCAACATTATTTCTCTCGTACACAAAAAATGGTGTTGAAGGCTATTGCTTATACAAACGGATAGAAATAAAATTAAATAAAAAATTCTTCAATAAAATATACGCCACTGAAAAAAAATGTTTTTAAAGTATTTTTTCGATCGCAATGTTTTCTGACAACTTTTGGAAAAATGTTGTTGTAAAAAAATTTTCCTACTGCATTGTCATTGTTTTCTCATCAATTGTACTTCGTTAAAATAAAATCATGTTTTAATAATACTGCAAGATTCATCAATAGTTATTAATAGAATTAAATAAAATCAGAATTTTTAAATGAAATAATTTTTATAATTTCACAACTGAGATATTAACCAATGAATAACACTTCCAATTGTAAAACTGCGTATCTACAAGATATTATATAACACATGGGTCATTAAGTCCCGGGACTGACACACATATGGCGCCGCCAATGCCATACCTCTTTGTTTTTCGGTAGTACCAACCTTCAAAAGATACTTGTAAAAATTTGATAATATTCGGTTCAGTCGTTGTCGAGATATTGAAAGTTAAGTGACGCTTCATTTTTTTTTATTTAAACAATGGATAAAAACGAGTTTGGTGTGTTAATCAAACACTGTTTTTTAATGGGGAAAAATACCGTTCAAGCTCATAAATGGCTTGAAAAGTGTTACCGGGAAAAGTGCCCATCGAAAACAACCATTTGCCGACGTTGTGCAGATTTTAAACGCGGTCGAACAACCACCGAAGACGCGGAGCGCCCAGGTCGTCCATTTGAGGTGGCAACGCCCGAAGACATCCAAAAAATTAGGAAAATTATTTTGTCCGATCGTAAAGTGAAGTTGCAAGAGATAGCTGACATCCTAGAGATGTCAAAAGGCACCGTGTTCAAAATTGTGCATGAAAATTGCGTATGACAAAATTTTTTTCCAAGTGGGTGCCGCGTTTGCGTTGCCACCTCAATTGGACGACCTGGGCGCTCCGCGTCTTCGGTGTTTGTTCGACCGCATTTAAAATCTGCATACCATCGGAAAATGGTTGTTTTCGATGGGCACTTTTCTCAGTAACACTTCTCAAGCCATTGCTGAGAATATCTCGACAATATCAATATCAATATCTCGACAACGACTGAACCGAATCTCATGAAATTTTTACACGTTTCTTTTGAAGGTTGGTACTACCGAAAAGCAAAGTGGCATGGTATTGACGGCGCCATATGTGTCTCAGTCCCGGGACTTAATGACCTATGTGTTACTTTTCACAGATTTAATAAAGCCTACTGATGAGGGCCACCATTGTGTGCCGAAACGTTTGAAACAACTTAATTCGTTTCAATTCACCTGACACTAAAGCCAACAACTTACGTCAACAATTTCTACACAATTTAATTTTTGAGGGTCAATACAATCCCCCTGCGATTGTTATGGATAATATGGGCAATGATAAACAAAGAAGGGGCAACGAATTTTACAACAAAATCCTAGAAGAAGATGGTGATGTTGTCCTTTCAAATCTCAAGAAATGTTCCAAGGCAAGTGTCACCCTAGCCAAGAATTTCAATCAGAGGATATTTCTTCTTCGGTGCAGGAGAGAACGTGTCCCCCGAAAAAATCTAAATCTACACGCGTTTCAATCGAACAGGTTCGATGATAACTCCGTTGCACGAAGGTATGCGTCTAATATAAACAAATTCAAAATGTCCTCTCTTGAAGATGACATAAGAGACATTTGTATCTCCGTAAATAAACTAAAATGTGAATTAGTCAAGTTGCGCCTAATCATAGAAAAAAGTCTTACACATGATAAATATCAGCCTTTTTTTGAATTTGAATCAAAGAAAGCAAAAAGAGTTTTCGAATCACACAAAAAATCTGTCAAGCCAAATTTGATAGTCTCATGAAAAGAAACAACAATTACTCAAATAATTATTAATCAGAAATGAACAATTAGGAATTCAATATAAATTATACAAATTCCACTTGCAATATTTCTACTGAGGTAAAAAGTAAATTTGTCAACTTAACCAACACAGAAAATTCCTGAATTCGTGGGAAGTACAGCCGGTTTGGGGGAAAATGTCGGTTTGCTAATTCCGATTCACAAATTACCGATCAAACATCTTATTGTTGATTTTGAATCCAATATAAAAAACATACAAGAAACAGACCAAAGTAACGCCAGATTAAAATTGGTCAATTGCATCAGTAATTTCGCCCAACAGCAAAATTTACACAAAAATTCCATGAATGAATTTCAAAAACAAGTCCAAGCTCAGATTAAGCGTTTCAATTATAGGCAGTCCAACTTACAATCTCGCTTCTCATTACAAGTCAATCATTTCTGTAGATATAATTCCTCCACTATCAAGAATAAAAAACAGTTTTGAATTTATCAACCAAATTAAAAATGTCACAATCCCACCAGGCTACAAACTATTTTCATTTGACGCCGTATCCTTGTTCACAAACGTTCCTATTAGTCTTGCGATTGTTGCTGCTAAAGAGAGATGGCCTCAGACCCAAAACAATGAAAAATGCCAATGACACATTTTCTCAAAGGATTACGAACTTGTGCAAGTAATTCGTATTTCAATTTAAAAGGAGTATCCTTTGAAAAAAATCCGGCTTTCCCGTGGGTTCTCCACTCTTCTCCATTTTATCAGACATTGTGATGGATGATTTGGAAAAAAGCTGCTTAGCTTCCCTTCCAATACAGTTTCCTTTCTACTTTCGTGACGTAGACGATATTATTGTTGCTGCTCCTGCTGATCAGATTCAAGCAATTGTACATGCTTTTAATAATTTCAATCAAAATTTATAATTCACTCCTGAGGAAGAATCAGACAATGGATTTAGCTGTCTTGATGTTCTCATAGAAAGGAAAGGTAAAAAATAATCAATTAAGGACAGACTGGTGACAAAAACCAGCAGCTTCAGGCCAATGCCTCAATTATTTTTCACACCATCCACATCAATATAAAGTTAACGTTATCAATAATTTCGTTGACCAACCGATAACCTTATTCCACAAAGACTTCCACGAAGAAAATGTCAAAAAAATTAAAACTATCATAATAAATAATAATTATCCTCTTCCCTTTATCAACACAGTCGTTAACACACACAACGATGCGCCCTGCCAAAGCACAGCAGGACAGCACGATAATAGAGTCCCTCAACAAAACCGCTACATTTCTCTACCGTATGTGCATGGACTATCTGAAAAAATGTCTAGCATTCTCAAACTCTTTCACATATAACCTGTATTCTGTAACATCAACGATTTGACACCAATTTTTAAGTGAAAAAAAAGATCCTATTCCAAAGCAAAAAATGTCCGACGTAGTCTACAGTACTCCATGCACAAACTGTGAAGCGGTATACATTGGTAGGACAAAACGACACATCTATGTACGCGTTTAAGATCACACAAAAGACGTGCACAGACAACTAAACAAATGGACGGCAATGACTAAACATGCATATTTCAAAGATAATCAGTTTGACTTTGGCGAAACCAAAATTTTGGAAAAACGGAACACTATGAAAAACGAATAGTTTTTTAAATGGCTCATATAGTCAGCAAAAAACCCTCACTGTCTCGAGATCTACACCTACTTCGTCGAAGAGGGCAATTCTTAGACACTTGTCGATAAATATGATTAAATATCCATGAGGACATAACGCATCCTTGTTTCACGCCTTGCATAATATCGAACCAGGCGCTCAGTTTCCCATTAACCCTCACGCTCGCTTTGTTACCTGCATATATTGTTTTTATTGCTTGTAGGAGCCATCCATTGACTCCGTACTCTTTGAGTACTTCCCAAAGTTTACTTCTATCCACCTTGTTAAATGCGTTTTCTAGGTCAACAAACGCACAAAAGACTTTCTTTAATACTTTTATACTTTTTTCGGTGATCTGTCTTAAGCTAAATATTTCATCCGTACATGATCTTCCTGGCATAAATCCACTTCGAGCTTCCCATATCTTTTCTTCTGTTATCTTCATTACCCTGCGGATAAGTATTCTTGAGTAAATTTTACTTACGGTACTTAATAAGGTGATACCTCTTTAATTATTGCAGTTGCTTTTATTTCCCTTTCTTTTGTATATTGGTACGATAATCGCTTTTCTCCACTCGTCTGGGACTTACCGCACACTGTTAAAAATTTCCGTTCGAAACTTCCAACAAATGTATTGGAAGTTGATTTCTGAAACGTAAGGTACCGCTACAATACAAAATGTTGTAGTTCCCAAATGCTGGTACTGCAATGGTACCAAACATGTATTGGAATTTTACAATACATTTCCAGTAGCCAGTAACACTTCTGTATCATATTGGCGGCCGGATATCTCGACACCTGTTGAACCGAAAAATTGAAGAAGAAAAACGTAAATCATTTCTCAGGACATTCATGGTATTCACGTAATAAATTGAATTCTCGAAATTTATGGAATTCAAGGTATTCATGGAATTCAACAAATTCACGGAATATCGGGATTTCACAAAATTCACGGAATTTACGGAATTTACGGAATTCATGGAATGTAGGAAATTCATTGAATTGACAGAATTCATGGAATTAAAAGAACTCATGGAATTCACGAAATTCATGGAATTCAAGGAATTCATGGGCTTCAAGAAATTGATCGAATTCACGGAATTCACAGAAATCACGGAATTCAAGGATTTCACGGAATTCACGGAATTCATGAAACTCATAGCGTTCAAGGAATTCAAAGATTTCATGGAATTAAAGGAAATTACGAAATTGGCGGAATTCATAGAATTCAAGGAATTCATAGAATTCACGTCATTAATGGAATTCACGGAATTAATGGAATTCACGGAATTGATGGAATTCATGGAACTGATGGAATCCAAGGAATTGATGGAATTTAAGGAATTCACGGAATTTACGGAATTCGCGAAATCTAAAGAATTCACGAAATTAAGGAATTCATGGAATTCACGAAATTCAAGGATTTCAAGGAATTCAAGGAAATCACGGAATTCATGGAATTCACGGAATTCAAGGAATTCACGGAATTTGAAGAATTCACGGAATTCACGGAATTCGAGGAATTCATGGAATTCCTTGAATTCATGAAATTCCTCGAATTCATGAAATTCATAGTATTCAAGGAATTCAAAGATTTCACGGAATTAAAGGAAATCACGGAATTGGCCGAATTCAAGGAATTCACAGAATTCACGGTATTAACGGAATTCACAGAATTCAAGGAATGGATGGAATTCACAGAATTCAAGGAATTGATGGAATTCAAGGAATTTACGGAATTCACGTCAACGGACATACCACGCTGAAAAAACCAGTTCTCGCCAGATTACTGAAGTTAAGCAGCGTTGGGCGCGGTTAGTACTTGGATGGGTGGCCATTCGAGAATACTGCGTGCTGTTGGCACATCGTGCATGTGGTGAGCCCACACTTGTAGTTATTTATACTGCAAGAAATTATCCACCTAGAAACACTAACCGAATCGGATGGTGTCACGCCTACCCTGAAAGGGAAATGGTTTAATGGTATACCACGCAATCTAAGGTATACCATTAAGCCATTTCCCTTTCAGGGTAGGCGTGACACTACCCAATTCGGGTAGTGTTTCTAGGTTGATAGTTTCTTGTAGTTATAAATAACTACAAGTGTGGGCTCACCACACCTACGATGTGCCAACAGCACTCAGTTTTCTCGAATGGTCACCCATCCAAGTACTAACCGCGCCCAACGCTGCTTAACTTTAGTGATCTGACGAGAACTTGTTTTTTTCAGCGTGGTATGGCTGTTGGCCATACGGAATTCATTCAATTCGCTGTTGGAATTCACGAAATTCAAGGATTTCAAGGAATTGAAGGAAATCACTGAATTCGCGGTATTCATAGAATTCAAGGAATTCGTGGAATTCATGAAGTTCACGACATTTGAGGAATTTACGGAATTCAAGGAACTCACGAAATTCAAGGAATTCACGAAATTCAAGAAATTCACAAATTCAAAGAATTCACGAAATTCAAGGAATTCGTGGTATTCATTGAATGCGTGGAATTCAAGGAATTCATGGATTCTGATAAATTCACGGAATTCAAAAAATTCGTTTGATTCATGTTATTCATTGAATTTACAGAATTCAAGAAATTTACAAAATTTAATGAATTCAGAGAATTCAAAGAATTCATGGAGTTCAATGAATTCACGAAATTCAAGGAATTCATGGAACGTGAATACCGAGAATTCCGTAAATTCAGTGAATTTCATGAATTCAGTGAACTCCGGGAATTCCATTAATTTCGCAAATTCCGTGAGTTCGTTGAATTCCATAAATTCGGTCAATTCCTTGAATTCCATATACATCGTGAATTTATTAAATTACATGAATTCCGTGAATTGTATGAATTGGGTGTGTTCCATGAATTCCGTGAATCTCATAAATTCCGTGAATACCACAATTCTTGTGAATTCCGTGAATTCCAACAATTTCGTGAATTCAGTGCATTTCATGAATTCCATGAATACCATGAATTTAGTGAATTCCATGAATTCTGTGAATTTCATGAATTCCGTGTTTTCCGCGAATTTCATGAATTCTGCGAATTTCATGAATTCCGGGAATTCCGCGAATTCCGTGAATTCGTCGAATTCCGCGAATTCCGTGAATTCCATGAATTCCATAAATTTCGTGAATTCCATATTATTATTATTATTATTATTATACCATTAAGCTTTCGGGGTAGGCGTGACTTACTCGGTTGGAAAATAGTAGTGTGTATATGGGTATATAGGTATAAGGTAGGTAGGTATATATGTATACATTTACATACATTTCTACAACTGTACTTTTTTGTTAAAGATGCACTTTTTGTAATAAAATGTAAAAAAGTCTAGTTTCTACACAATTTTGTATAACTTTTTATTGATGTTTTTTCTTTGTTGCCAAATCTGCAAGGTATTACAGAAAACTACAGGATTTTACATTTTCTTTAATTTGGGTGTTTGACGTTATAAAGACACTTTTAATTCAACGTGAATGATTATTATTATTATTATACCATTAAGCCATTTCCCTTTCGGGGTAGGTGTGACTTGCCCGGTTTGAAATTAGTAGTGTGTAGGTGGGTATATAGGCATAAGGTAGATAGGTATGTAGGTGTCAGGTATAGATATTTTAGATTGATCTGGAATTCTCGTGTTATTTATTTAAATGACACGTTTATTCCGCAACACTGCTCCGACCCAGGTTGCTGATCAATCTCTCTAGTGATCACCCCAAGTGAAGAGCCTCACAAAATTATTATGTATGGTTCTCCACTTGGGCCCATTAGTATCCAAGGTCTTTGTTTCAGGCGTCATTTATTCTACTGTCACTCTGTTTACAAACTATTTGTCGCCACACTTTTCTGTCCTGGCATACTACTCTAGCTTCCTTCACGTCCATGCATTTTTTCATGCAAGCTCTTGTGTTTCTATGGCTTCTTATGTCTCTACGAATTAATGTCTCATTTACAGATTCTAACCATTCTTTCGGCGGTCTACCTCTGGGCATTCTGCCATTTACTTTACCTTTATACACTTGTTTGGTCAGTCGTTCATCTTTCATTCTTTCAAGATGTCCGAACCATCTTAACTGATTTCTTTCCCATGTGTCAACTATTGTCTCTTTTGCACCACATTCTTTGAGGATTGTCTCGTTTCGGACTTTGTCCATCAGTGTTTTCCCGCATATTATGCGCAGAGGTTTCATGCCGATCGCGTTGATTTTACTCCTGTCCTTTTCTTGACAGATCCATGTCTCGCTACCATATAGTACAGTCGGTACGAATATAGAATTATGTATGGCCATTTTAGCTTTTTTTGATATGTTTTTATTTGTTAGGATGGACCCTGCTCTACCGATAACCTGCTCTACCGATAACCTGCTTACCCTTATTTATGCGCCTATCTAACTCCCCATCTATTTTTCCGTCGCTAGTGAATAGACTACCTAGATATACGTACTTGTCAACTTGTTCTAATCTCTCATCATTTAGGACAATGTTGCATATTGTTTTCTCACTTTTTCCTTCAAACACCATGATTTTTGTTTTATTTACGTTAATTTTGAGGTCCATGTTTTTCATGCTTGTATTAAGTTTATTCAACATTCTTTGCAAGTCCTCGATTGATTCTGCCATAACAATCTTGTCATCTGCGAAAGCTAATCCACGTATCTTGACTGTTTCGAGATTTACAACTTCTTCGTCGAAGAGTGCAGTTCTTAGACACTTATCCATGAATATGATAAATAGCCACGAGGACATAACGCATCCTTGTTTCACGCCTTGCATAATATCAAACTAGTCACTCAGTTTCCCATTTACCCTTACACTCGCTTTACTACCTGTATATATTGTTATTATTGCTTGTAGGAGCCCTCCATTTAGTCCGTACTCTTTAAGGACTTCCCAAAGTTTATTTCTATTTACTTTGTCGAATGCTTTTTCTAGGTCAATAAATGCACAGAAAACTTTCTTTCCTACTCTCAGGCTTTTTTCTGTGATCTGTCTTAGGCTAAATATCTGACCTGTACATGATCTTCCTGGCATAAAACCACTTTGGACTTCCCATATCTTTTCTTCTGTGATTTCCATTACCCTACGAATAAGTATTTTGAGTATATTTTACTTACGGTACTTAGTAGACTGATACCTCTGTAATTACTGCAGTTGCTTTTATCTCCCTTTCTTTTGTATATTGGTACGATAATTGCTTTTTTCCAATCGTCTGGGACTTTCCCTGTCTCGATATATAAATTTATTAATTCGCACAACCTGTGAGGTATGTACTCGCCACCGTATTTAAGCATTTCAGCACTAATACTGTCTATGCCAGCAGCCTTACCGTTTTTCAAGTTCTTAAAATTCAGTTAATTCCGCGAATTCTATGAATTCCGTGAATTCCATGAATTTCGTGAATTCCTTGAGTTTCGTGAATTCCGCGAATTCCATGAATTCCATAAATCCCGTGTATTCCAGGAATTCCGTGAATTCCATAAATTTCGTGAATTCCATGAATTCTGTGAGTTCCATAAATTTAGTGAATTCCGCGAATTCCATGAATTCCGTGATTTCCATAGATGTTGTGAATTCCTTGAATTCCGTGAATTCCACTATTTCCGCGAATTCCATGAATTCCATAAATTTCGTGAATTCTTTGAGTTTCATGAATTCCGTGAATTCCATGAATTCCATAAATCTCGCGAATTCCATGAATTCCGTGAATTCCATCAATTTCGTGAATTCCATGAATTTCATGAATTTTGTGAATTCCATGAATTCCGCGAATTCCTTGTGCACAATTTTCGATTTATAAACGCTACAATACATGTATTGGAATGCTCGACTTTGCTTCACGATTTACAGCACTTACATTACATGTATTGCAATTTCGTCATTCCAATACCGTGTTTGCAATTTTACCTTACGCTTGTATTGTAGAAGTGTTTGAGAATTCCAAACATGTTTAACAGTGGAAACATAAATTTATCAATTCGCACACCCTGTGAGATATGTAATCGCCACCGTATTTAAGCATTTCAGGGCTGATGTTGTCTACACCAGCAGCCTTACCGTTTTTTAAGTTCTTAATTATATTTCTAATTTTTCAAAATGCGGTTTTACATATAAAATTTAGTATGCAATAAAACTATATGCTTTTGAAAGAAATACCCATTAAAAAATGTTTCAAAAGCATATTTTTTATTATCTGCTCATGAAAAATCGTGACAATATTCACGTTGCGAGACTGAATAAATAGGGGAACATCGGCAACACCAATTCATACGAGCAGATTCAGTTTATCCAGTACCCTACAAGAAGCATACCAAAGTCAATTTTTCCGATCGTGATACCATCTAATAGAAAGTAAGTGAAAATTTTAAACTCTATTATCTCAAAGAGGCAATTTTTTCTGATTTTTCCAACTTTAGCAACAATTTGATGACATTTTTTTAAATCCAATCATTTTTTGCTTCTGATGGTAAAATGGCGAAGTTATGAATTATTATACACGATCGTGATATACATGCTTTATTAAGGAAGACTTGATAAATTAATGCGTTAATGCTAAAATTGTAAAATTTATGAAATCTTCCAATGAAGAATTTTTCAATTTTAAATTATTTATTATTTAATTCTTCAACTGAAAATCGGAAAATCTAAGGTATAATATTGAAAAGAAAAAAGAATACAAAACGAGATTTCTTTATTTGAGTTTGAAATGCTCTATGTTCTTTCTGAAAATGTGTTTTTATGTACGTAATTATGAGGATCAATAGGACCATGAGTTTAAAAAAATATATATTGTCTATTGAAGTTTTAACGCTCTTCGGGGAGCACCAATAATATTCCAACTAATCCCAAATTTGTATAGTACTGAAAAAATGTTTCTTAATCTCTTCTGGCGTTTTTGAAAACGTTCGAAATTTTTTTTTGACATATAAAGATTCAAAATATAAAAAAGTGGGAATTTCAATTTTTGAAAAATTCCCAATCTCTGCCCGAAGTGTGAGTTTGATCATTTTTGTAATCGCTCCTCATTTATTGTTTTGTTACAATTTATAATAAAATTATATACCTCTATGGAAAATACAAAAAAAATCATTGTTTTCTATAAGCTATTTTATTGGCTGTTCATGAACAAAAATTTATAATAAAATAATAATAAACTGAAACCTTAAGTATTTCATGTTTGGTTGAAACTTGATCTTTAGATAATAGTTTGACTAATTGGTTGAAAGTTTAACTATTTTGTTGAAAGAATAATAATTAAAAAAAAAAAATCTTAAGAATCATGGGGAAATTACAAATGATTTTTTGTTTTGAAAAATGAATTTTAAGAGAAACATCAAACAGATTTTAGGAAAGATTTAAAAACAATTTTAAATACTTTAAAATTTAAAAGATTGAAAAATTTTTTTTTAAAAAGGTCCAGCAAGCTTTTTATTATGCTTTCGTTATTCGAACAGTGTACGCGGTTTTAAAAATTAAAAATATTTATGAATGTGTTACAAAAATTCCCAATCGCTACAAATGTATAGAATACTGTTTAGTTCACAATAAAACTATATGTATACCTCAAGATAATGTATGCGAACTAATCTTAGTTCTCAATATCTTATAGCGCTATTGAAAAGTTTTCACATAAGAAGCTTTGAAAACATTTAAAAATGTATAAACTAGTTTCTACCTAATTCTTAATCTCTACGGAAATTGTGTTTGATAATTTGTTTGTATGCTGCTTGCGAGTTCTATGCATATTTCTAATGTATTATACAGTAAAAGTATACATTTCTAAAATCTCTAAATCGTTAATATTATAAAATGAAATTGTATTTAGCGAGGTTTTTTAGTACGCCCAGCTACATATAAAGTTTCAAAAATATATGAATTATTTATAAACACATTCTAAAAGATTCCGAATCTCGACCCTAGCCGTGAGACTGATAATTTTATAAATTTTCTGCCTTTTCTGATAAAATTGAGTATTCAATAAAACTATAGATATACCACTAAAATCATCTTTCTTCCAGAAAAATGCAATTCTTTTCTTGAAAATTCGTCTTTTTGGGTTAAAAATTCAACTATTTCATGAAAAATTTACTTTTTGTTTAAACTTCATATTTTGGTGTGTTTAAAAGTATAATGAAATCCTTTCTTCGTGAAAATTCAACTTTTATGTTGAAAATTCGTCTTTTTGAGTTGAAAATTCAACAATTTCTTGGAAAATTTACTTGTTGTTTAAAGTTCGTATTTTGGTATTGAAAAGTTAACTGAAATCTTTTCTGCATGAAAATTCAACTTTTTTTGGAAAATTTGTCTTTTTCATTCAAAAGTTCATTTATTTTACCAGAAATTGCATCTTTCTTGGATAAAAATGTTACTATTTGGTTGAAAATTTGTTTAAAAGTCATCCTTTTTGGTTGAAAATTCAACAATTCCTTGGAAAATTTACTTTTTGTTTAAAATTCATACTTTGCTATTGAAAAGTTAACTAAAATCTTTTTTGCACGGAAATTCAATTTTTTTTTAATTTGTCGCTCTGATTTCAAAATTCATCTTTTTTGTAAAAATTTTATTTTCCTTGGATAAGAATGGAATTATTTGGTTGAAAACTCAACTGTTTTGTTGAAAATTGATATTTTGGGTTGAAAATTCCACTGTGTTATGGAAAATTTACTTTGTGTTTAAAATTCATATTTTCTTGTTAAAAAGTCAACTAAGATTTTTTTTTGATGAAAATGCAAATACTTTTTTTTTAATTTGCCTCTGATTTTAAAATACCTACATTTTAGTAGAAGTTTCGTCTTGGATAAAAATTCATCTCTTTGGTTGAAGTTTAAACTATTTTGGTAAAAACTGATCTTTTTTAATTGACAATTCAGCTGTGTTGGTAAAAGTTTAACTACTTTGTTAAAAATTAATTTTTTTTTGTATTTGAAAATAAACTTTTCACCCTGCAGAGCATGTATTATCATAAATTCAAAAAATTTCCATTAGTTACAGGTCCCATATCTTATTATTTCTGGAAGCCATAAATCACGTACAGTTAGATGAGGGAGGGTGGTAGAAATATTTTGCTACTTTTCCTTACAGGGGGGAGGAGGGTATGGAAGAGGGCCTATATTCCATTACTTATTTTAAGTAGGGCCCCACATATTCTAGAGGGATCTTGTAAAATCCATCGGGTCATAGGGAAAGATCTGGAATATTAAATCTATAATTCCAATTATTGATGATTTAGGAATGGCGTGATTTGAATAATATCAAAAGTGAATAACCCCTCAAAAATAGAAATTCTTTGGAATGGAAATTCACTAAAAATATGTAGTACGCTTTTTATTTTTATTGTATGATTGAATATAGGAAGCTTGAAAAATTTTGAAAAGTTATCAACTCGTTTTCCAAAATTTTCTAATCGGTATCGAAGTCGTGATTTCTTTAATTTTCAAAATTGCAACCTCGGAATTGCATTCGCTAATATTTCTATTATTTTGTATGCTTTTAAGTACACGAAGCTTAGAGAATATAATAAAGTTATGAACTTGGTTTTTAAAAATTTCCAATCTGTACCATTGTTCTATATCATTTACAAAATTGCTTTCTCGTACATTATGCATTATTCCTTTACGAAATAGTAAACAATTGAAATGTATACTTCTAAAACCTGTATGCATGAAAAAATGTTTCCTAATCTCTTTAAGCGTTATTAAAAAGATGGCTGTGGTTAGTCGTCCCGAAAAACTGGGGGAGTTGGAAAAGGGGATGGACTAGTCGTCCCGACAAGCTTATGAAAAATACTTCACTACTCATCCCGAATTTCGGGACGACGAGACACTCCGTAAAAAGATTCATTAATATTTCTTTATTCTTAGGTTTTTGAGCGCACAAATTTTAAAAAATATGAAAAAGTTACAAACTTATTTTTCAAGAATTTTCAATATGTATTGAAGTCGTGAGTTCGATAACTTTCAAAATTACTGCCTCGGAGTTCTGTTCATTCTCCTCGTAAAATTTATTAACCAATAAAACTGTATACCTATAAAAATGTATGCATTTGGAAAATGTGTCCGAATAAGCATTGAATTGCGGTTTTATTATTATTAATATTATGAATAAGCTGTAAATGTCGTATTGGTTGTACGGAAATTGAATTTTTTATTTTTGGAAAAGCTGTTTCTATGGATAAAACTAGAATTGTTGGTTCAAAAGTGTTTTTAACGATAAATTGAATTCAGCGCATTGAGTTAGGAAGACACCAACAGTAAAAAAATTGAAATTGCGAGTTTTTTTAACCATACAGTTCTTACAGAAGCATACTTGAAAATTTGTTCATGTATTTATTTTAACATCTTTATAAAGCATTTTGAATGCGGAATAGTTTCCTGCATATAAACATGATGTCAACAAAGCAATAAACTTTTTATTCGTCAACTCTTTCTTTCAGAAACAATATTAGTAGTTCTTTTACATTTGCTTTTTCATCTTCTCTACAATATTATTAGAAACAAGTAGCACATATTTGACATCAAAGTAAAATTTCAGATCATACAATCTCATGTTTTATGCATAAAGGATGAGTAATCTCCATCACTTGAATGCAGCGCAATATGTACTTCATGGGCCAAAAAGCATAACAGAAAGTCGACAAAATAGTTCATTGTGTATCGAGGGCGAAAGATAGCTATTTTGACAAGTGTGGAATTGCCGCCATCGCTTTGCTCGGGCGGCAGTCACACGAGGCAAAATAGCCGTATGCCCTTGATAGACACTATACTTTTTGTCCTAGCCTCCTAGACAACAAGCATGTGAAGCGTGGTGCAGTGTATGTATAGCGGGCGTAAATTTTTATGTAGCAAGCGCAAAGTTTCTTGTTGGCCCGGCAGCGGAGTACGCATGTGCGAACGCCACTGGGCTAGAAGCAGCTACATGACGCTTGCTTCACGTGCATGCAATGGCGCGTTTTCAACGGGGTCGGACAAAAATAAAAATATGAATATTGCGAAATATTATTCCTTCAGTAAACCTTTTCTCGAAAATTCTAAATCGATTATTTCAGTTAAACATCGTGGAAATAATACAATAGAAAATAAAAAATATTTTCATAATAAAAAAATTATACTGTCAAACATTTCCATCTAATTTTATAGTTTTGGACGTTGTATCTGTGTGTTTAGAAGTTTCATGTATGCAACAATAACATTCTGAAAAAATTAATTCTTGTTCCTTGCTCTTTTTTCTATTTATTTAAATTTTTACAATTATCATTTGCGTAATATACCACAATCTAATATAAAACTAATAATATACTATAAACAATTAAACATACATAATTTGCACATAACATCATTAGAAAAGTTATAAATATGATGTCTTTTTGAAGCCTGTATTAGAAAAAACTATTGTCATGGAAAATTCCATAACTCAATAATCCTAAGAACGAAACAAAATAAAGCCGCAAAGTGATAATAAGTAAATTATTATAACATAGCGTAAGACAGTTTTGAAGTAATTTTGATTTGAGGGCGTGAGAATTGGGTCAGGCAATTGGAAAAGGGGTTATTTGTTGTTGAAGGGGTCTGAGGAGGTAGAAGAGGGTTGAGATTGTATTCCCCAATAATTTGTGGAGAAAAATAATAAAGGTACAGAAATTTCCGTAAGATCATCCCTAAAATGAAAATTCCGTAGTATTTATTGCAATCCCAGGTCAGCTATATTTTTCTACATCGTACTTCAAATTCTGACAGTATAGGTTTAAATTTTATGATAAATAACAGGATGAACTATTTTTAGTATTTTTTGAAGTATTAATTCTAATATCCTTATACAAAAACATGTAAAAAGGATTTTTCTTATCCGCACATAAATGCGATGTCAGCAATGTAATAACCTTTTGATTTTATGCGCAGTACATATGAGCACATCAGAGCAAAAGAAAGACTCCTCAGAGTCGTGAGGAAAAACGAGAAAATACCTTTAGAAAGATAAACTCTTACGCAGAATGCCTGAAGAGCAAGACAGCGCAACGATAATTGTCTCGCTTTTCCTCACGACTCTGCGGAGTCTTCCTCTTGCTCTGAGGTCAAATGTTTGATTTTTTATCATTTTTTTATGCGGTCAAAATTTGAATTTTCGATTTTTCAAGAAAAATCGAAAAGTTGTTGTGATAATCTCGCAGGGTATTCAAAATGCAACGTTTTTCTTCCTTTGACGTTTTTTCATATCGCACGGAGAAAAATGGCTGTCAGCCTGAACATCTAGAGTGTCAGACTGACTATATTGGAGTTTAAACTATGGGACAGCCCCCTAGATGGTGTAGCGTACCATCTGTGGAGTGTCAAAATTTGACAGTTAGCTTCACTATCCCAGAGTGTAAAGTTGACGATCCTGGAGTTTAAACCTGATTATCTCTGGAATTTTAGCTTGATTATTTCTAAGGGTTACCTCAATCATATCAGAGGGTCAACTTTATTATCTGTTGTCATTCTCCTACCTGCATATATATTCATAAGAGTGAGAGAGACAAGGGACGAAAATTGAAATTAATAAATAGAATCTGAAAATTGATATAAAATACATAAATTCTAAAAGCATCTTTATTATTTTTGAAGAGTAGAATGCCTGAAGCATGATTGCATATTCAGAAAAACTTTGACATCATATTACTTTGAACACAAAAGGCTAAGGAATCGGCCTCACTGCACTAAATTAAAATATTTTTCACACTAGAAAATTCAGAAAACAATATGAATGCGTATGACAAATCTCGCAAATCTTGTTTCTTTATCAACGAATTATGAAATTATGAGCACGTTTTCGGTTGAAAATGTTGATATTACGCACTGATTAATGAGTGACACCTTTGTCCTTCATCCCTCGGAAGTGTTGAATTTGTCGTTTAAAATCAGAACGAGAACCACTTAATCCACTCTCCAACATGTTCTCCACATTTTGTTCACTTTCCACAAATGTTTGAAGTATTCACTCAGAGAAATGTCCTTTTGTGACAAAATGATGTTTCTTGAAGTAAATGGAATTTCCTCTCAAATTTAAGGTTGAGAGGATTTTCATTTGTCTCAACAGGAATCCATTTACAGCAAAAATTTTCCTTATGCGACTAACTTCACCTACTCTTGCAGCCAAATAATTCTGTTTGTGTAAAAAATATATTCACTTCGTTCAAAACAAAACAGGCAAGAGGACAATGCTTTTGTTTCAAGACAACTTTTTCTCTGAGTGTTAACACGTGGTTGCCCAGATAGAGACAAATCAAAATTTCGTGCCTGCCACCCGAAATTTGAATTTTTCAAATTTTCTTGTTGCACACGTTTGTACGTCGTTTGTACTGATTGTACCTCCAACATTTTCGTTTGTACCCCCTTGGTTGCCCAGATAGAGAGAAATCAAAATTTCGTGCCTGCCCCCCGAAATTTGAATTTTTCAAATTTTCTTTTTGCATACGTTTGTACGTCGTTTGTACTGTTTGTACACTTCATATTTTCGTTTGTACCCTCTTGGTTGCCCAGAAAGAGACAAATCAATATTTTGTGCCTGCCCCCGAAAATTTGAATTTTTCAAATTTTCTTTTCGCATACGTTTGTACGTCGTTTGTACTGTTTGTACCTCCAACATTCTCGTTTGCACCCTCTTGGTTGCCCAGATAGAGACAAATCAAAATTTCGTGCCTGCCCCCCGAAATTTGAATTTTTCAAATTTCTTTTTTGCCTACGTTTGTACGTCGTTTGTACTGTTTGTACATTTCATATTTTTGTTTGTACCCTCTTGGTTGCCCAGATAGAGACAAATCAAAATTTCGTGCCAGCCCCCCGAAATTTGAATTTTTCAAATTTTTTGTTGCATACGTTTATGCGTCGTTTGTACCGTTTGTACATTTCATATTTTTTTTTGTAACCTCTTGCTTGCCCAGATAGAGACAAATCAAAATTTCGTGCCTGCCCCCCGAAATTTGAATCTTTCAAATTTTCTTTTTGCATACGTTTGTACGTCGTTTGTACTGTTTGTAAATTTCATAATTTCGTTTGTACCCTCTTGGTTGCCCAGATAGAGACAAATCAAAATTTCGTGCCTGCCCCCCGAAATTTGAATTTTTCAAATTTCTTTTTTGCATACGTTTGTACGTCGTTTGTACTGTTTGTACATTTCATATTTTTGTTTGTACCCCCTTGGTTGTCCAGATATAGGCAAATCAAAATTTCGTGCCTGCCCCCCGAAATTTGAATTTTTCAAATTTTCTTTTCGCATACGTTTGTATGTCGTTAGCACTGTTTGTACATTTCATATTTTTGTTTGTACCCTGTTGGTTGCCCAGATAGAAACAAATCAAAATTTCATGCCCGCCCCCCGAAATTTGAATTTTTTTAATTTTCTGGTTGCATACGTTTGTACGTCGTTTGTACTGTTTGTACATCTAATTTTCTATCTATTTTACATGGAGAATCTTCAAAACTATTTCCGTTAAGAGTACTAGGGGTAGATTTTTGGGATTTTTGAATATTACCGTGTGGATGGAAGCATATTTTGGACTTTTCTGAAGGTTAATTTTGTCACCATTATCAGCTGAAAATGGATTGTCTTGTTTAAGGGAAGAATCTTCGGACCTGTTTCGTTACGAATACTAGGGGTTGATAGAGTGGGATTTTTTTATATTACTATGGGGTGAAAAGCAAACTTTGGAATTTTCTGAAGATCAATTTTGTGTTCATTATCTGCTAAAAAATTGATTTTCGGTTTTGTGTGGAGAACATTTAGACCTGTTTCGTTAAGAATACTAGGAGCGGATTTTAGAGACTTTTTAACATTATTATGTTATAATTTTGTGAATATTATCAGCTTAAAAATTTATTGTCAGCTTTACGTGGAGAATCTTTTGACCTGTTCCTTCAGGAATACAAGGGGTGGATTTTAAAATTTTTTTAACATCACTACGAGGTTACAAGCATACTTTGGACATTTCTGAAGGTCAGTTTTGTGAATATTATCAGCTAAAAAAATTATGGTCACTTTCAATTGGATAATCTTTTGGGCCTGTTTCGTTAAGAGTACTAGGGTTAGATGTTTGTTAATTTTAAATATTATTATGGGATTAGAAGCTTATTTTTGACTTTTCTGAAGGTTAATTTTCGGACCATTATCTGCTGAAAAATTGATTGTCTGTTTTACGTGCAGAATCCTGGAACCTGTTTTTTTATGAATACTAGGAGCGGATTTTTAGGATTTTTGAATATTAATATTGGGTTGCAAGCATACTTTGGACTTTTTTGAAGGTCATTTTGGTGAATATTATCAACTGAAAAATTTATTTCCTGTTCTATGTAAAGAATCTCTGGACCTGTTTCGTTATGAATGCTTGGGGTGGATTTTTGAGATTTTAGAAATATATTATTCGGTTGCAAGCATACTTTGAATTTTTCTAAAGGTCAATTTGCGACCGTTATTAACTAGAAAATTTATTGTCTGTTCTACGTGGAGAATCTTTGGATCTGTTTGTTTAAGAATACTAAGGGTCGCTTTTTGGATTTTTTAATATTACTATTTGCTTGCAAGCATACCTCGCACTTTTCTGAATATCAGTTTTGTGATTATTTTCAGTTTGTAAATTGATTGACATTTTCACATGGAAAATCTTTGGACCTGTTACATTAATAATACTAGGGGTGGATCTCTTGGGCTAACTTAATAATATTATAGGGTTAAAAATATAACCTGGAAATTCCTAAATGTCACTAGATTGAAATTTCAAAATTTCTCAACTGTTTTCCATGGAGGATGTGCCAAGCTGTTTCGTTAAAAGTACTAGGGATGGATTTTTGGGATTTCTGTATCTGCGCAACCAAGAGGGCACAAACAAAAACGTTGGATGTACAAACATTAGAAACGACGTACAAACGTATGCAAAAAGAAAATTTGAAAAATTCAAATTTCTGGGGGCGGGCACGAAATTTTGATTTGTCTCTATCTGGGCAACCAAGAGGGTACAAACGAGAATGTTGGAGGTACAAACAGTACAAACGACGTACAAACGTATGCAAGAAGAAAATTTGAAAAATTTTAATTTCGGGGGGATGCGTGAAGTTAGCCCCCCGAAATCAATTTTGCCCCTTATTTGGTAACCAAGAGGGTACAAACGAGAATGTTGAATGTACAAAAAGTACAAACGACGTACAAACGTATGTAAAAATAAAATTTTAAAAATGTGAACTTCGGGGGGCCAACTTCTTGGGGGTTCCATCTTTCTCCGTGCGTGCGTTATTTGGCTTGAAATGTTCATTTCCGTTTGCTTTTGGAATTTTCTAAATGCTATAACTTCGGTAATTTTTTTTTCATCGAAAAAGGTCATAGGGATAATTGTTTGCCTTTTTGAGTACTACCAATAACCGTGCATACAAATTTTTAATCTTAAAAAACTGGTGGTCTCGAAAATTTTGAAGTTGCGCTGACTTTTTGCATTGTTATCCAAAATGGCTGGTTAACGAACTTTACCTTCATTTTAGGACACTTGAAGAGTATACCAAAGCCCAATCCAATATGTCAATTCTTTCGAAAGTTATATTGCTAACAGACTAAAAATCTGCAGACACATATATACAGACCTAAAGCCAGAAAAATTCGTAAAACCCTGTTTTGCGGGTTCAGGTGGTCTCAAAACATGGACATTTGACAAAAACGGGGGAGGTGGGGGGGGTCAAATTTTACATAAATCTAATACCTTCCCTGATGACAAAGTAAAAAAAGACGTTTTTGTAGATTTTATTCAGAATCGTCAATATCAGGTCAATCGAGTTAAAACTCAACATTTCCGTTCACACCTAGCTGTAGAATACAAATAAATAATTATTTTTTGAACATCTCCCTCATAAGACTGTTGTATAGAGTTCCAAAAAAAGCCATACATAAAAAATTGAGTTTTGCGATTTTTTGGCTCTAATTATGATTTTTGTTTTGCACTTTTTCACACAAGATGTTTCTAATACATAAAATACTACTTTGTACTGATGATTAGATATTCATATAATTTTTTAAAAGAATTTTTTATTGTTTGTTAGCAATTTTCTCTTAGAATAGAGTTAGAAAATTGCAGTTTTCCAAATTTTTGAACTTATTTTCAATTTTTTAGTTAGTGCGAGGCATGAATTAATTCAAGTTAACAAAAACAAGTGTTTTAACAATGTACTATTATTTTTAATAATATGTTCTTTGAATAATACTAGAAAGTTGAGGTTCTTTCTGAAATAGTCATCTTTTTGTCCACTTTTCACTTCGAGTGAGGTGATAATTAATGCAATTTAGTAAAAATAATTGCCTCAACAAATTATTATTGCTTATAACTATCTTCTCCTATAACATCTTATATATATATCTTCTCCTATACTACAAATTTCCGAAAAAAACCGAAACTATCTGACATTATTATAGGCTATATTAATGTCAGATAGTTTC
>CAKNYM010051592.1:59093-180639 GCA_932195095.1 Andricus curvator | reverse complement strand
GACATTATTATAGGCTATATTAATGTCAGATAGTTTCGGTTTTTTCTAAAACTTTTAGCTTTTTGTCCAATTTTCACTGAGTGATCTAATACCTGATGCTAGTTAACGAACATACTTGTTTAAAGAATTCATTATTGTTTGCAACTATCCTCTCTTAGCTAATTATTGCTAGAAAGTTGCAGTTTTTTCTGAAAATTTTTTATTTGCTTTGGGTTCTTAGATATTTACAAGTAATAAATAAACATTTGAGGGAATGAGATTGAAACAATCTCTTCCTTTTTGGTGAATATATTTTTCTGAAATAATACAGATATATGAAATATTCTTGAAATTTTCTATATCGATCCTGTTAAAATTAAATTGTTCTTGAATCAGTTACTGTGAGACTTTCTGTTCAAATTGATATTATTATTATTATTATTATTATTATACCATTAAGCCATTTCCCTTTCGGGGTAGGCGTGACTTGCTCGGTTGGAAAATAGTAGTGTGTATATGGGTATATAGGTATATAGGTATAAATTAGGTAGGTATATAGGTATGAGGTAGATAGGTATATAAGTGTTAGGTATAGATATTTTGAGATTGATCTAGAATTCTCGTGTTATTTATTTAAATGACACGTTTATTCCGCAAAACTGCTCCGACCCAGGTTGTTGATCAATCTCTCTAGCGATCACCCCAAGTGAAGAGCCTGCCAAAATTGTTATGTATGGTTCCCTACTTGGGTCCATTAGTATCCAAGGTCTTTGTTTCAGGCGTCATTCATTCTATCGTCACTCTGTTTACAAACTAATTGTAGCCACACTTTTCTGTCCTGGCATACTACTCTAGCTTCCTTCACGTCCATGCATTTTTTCATGCAAGCTCTTGTGTTTCTACGGCTTCTTATGTCTCTACGCATTAATGTCTCATTTACAGATTCTAATAATTCTTTCGGCGGTCTACCTCTGGGCATTCTGCCATTCACTTTACCTTTATACACGTGTTTGGTCAGTCCTTCATCTTTCATTCTTTCAAGATGTCCGAACCATCTTAACTGATTTCTTTCCCATATGTCAACTAGTGTCTCTACTGTACCACATTCTTTGAGGATTGTCTCGTTTCGGACTTTGTCCATCAGTGTTTTCCCGCATATTATGCGCAGAGGTTTCATGCCGATCGCGTTAATTTTACTCCTGTCCTTTTTTTGACAGGTCCATGTCTCGCTACTTTATAGTACAGTCGGTACGAATATAGAATTATGTATGGCCATTTTAGATTTTTTTGATATGTTTTTATTTGTTAGGATGGACCCTGCTCTACCGATAACCTGCTTACCCTTATTTATGCGCCTATCTAACTCCCCATTTATTTTTCCGTCGCTAGTGAATAGACTACCTAGATATACATACGTACTTGTCAACCTGTTCCTATCTCTCATCATTTAGGACAGTGTTGCATATTGTTTTCTCACTTTTTCCCTCAAACACCATGATTTTTGTTTTATTTACGTTAATTTTGAGGTCCATGTTCTTCATGCTTGTATTAAGTTTATTCGTCCTCGATTGATTCTGCCATAACAATCTTGTCATCTGCGAAAGCTAACCCACGTACCTTGACTGTTTCGAGATCTGCACCTTCTTCATCGAAGAGGGCAGTTCTTAGACACTTATCCATGAATATGATAAACAGCCACTAGGACATAACGCATATTTGTTTCACGCCTTGCATAATATCGAACCAGTCACTCAGTTTTCCATTCACCCTTACACTCGCTTCACTACCTGCATATATTGTTTTTATTACTTGTAGGAGCCCTCCATTTACTCCGTACTCTTTAAGGACTTCCCAAAGTTTATTTCTATTTACTTTGTCAAATGCTTTTTCTAGGTCAATAAATGCACAGAAAACTTTTTTTCCTACTCTCAAGCTTTTTTCTGTGATCTGTATTACGCTAAATATTTGATCTGTACATGATCTCACTGGCATAAATCCACTTTGGACTTCCCATGTCATTTCTTCTGTAATTGTCATTACCCTACGAATAAGTGTTTTTGAGTCTATTTTACTTACGGTACTTAATAAGCTGATACCTCTGTAATTATTGCAGTTGCTTTTATCTCCCTTTCTCTTGTATATTGGTACGATAATCGCTTTTTTCCAATCGTCTGGGACTTCTCCCGTCTCGATACATAAATTCATCAATTCGCACAACCTGTGAGGTATGTACTCGCCACCGTATTTAAGCATTTCAGCGCTAATACTATCCACACCAGCAGCCTTACTGTTTTTCAAGTTCTTTATTATGTCTTTGACCTCAGTGACACAGACTTTGTCAATGGGGTTTTCTAATGCATTATGTTCTATGTCGCAGTTTTGTTGTCCTATATCTTCACCTCCTAATAGTTTTCTGAAAGAGTCTTTTAAAGCGTCTACTATCTCGTCTATATCATATAGCATGTCACCTTTGCTGTTTCTCATTCTGGAAAACTCTGTACTTTTACTTTCCTTCAACTGTTTATATAATAGTTTCATAATTCCTTCAAAGTAGTTTTGTATTTTGTTCTCTTCTTCTGTTCTGATTTTTTCTTAACTCTCTTTGACTAGTCGTTTAATTTTCCTCTTTTTGTCTTTGTAATCATTTTTGAGTCTATTTCTCTCCTCATTGCTAAGACCTGTCATGTTTAATGTTCTCTCGTGCGCTTTTTTCTTTTCTTACTGGGCTGCTTGAATTTCATCATTCCACCACGCATCACCAGACTTTCTTCCTACCACTGCGCTTCCCAAGATGCCCTATTTATGCGTTCGCTTAACTTATTTTGAAACTCTATTCGCACTTACGGTTTCTGTAAATTTTCAATCTTTATTCGTGTTTGTTTCGTTTTTTCTGTTCTCTTTCTTCTCCATCCCCGCCCTAAGTTTATTTTTGAGATTAAAAGGTAATGATCAGTTGCATGCGGAACCCCTCATGACTCTTGTATCTTTGACTAGTTCTCTTAGTCTTTCATTCGCAATAACGAAGCCAATTACACTGCGGTTATTTCCTTTACACCAGGTGTAGGTGTGGATCATTTTATGTCGAAACCAAGTATTGGTAATAAATAGGCCCTTTTCTAAGCATAAGCTAATTAATTTTTCCCCGTTATAATTTTTTCTTGTTGGATCCCCAAAATTACCTAGCACCCTTTCTGTATCTGTACCCTGTCATTGGACGCCGACCCATCCGTTCTTATCTCCTAGCAGAATTATTCTTTCACCTTGATCGCAAGTACTTATTGTGTCATTTAATGTGTCCCAGAAGGCGTCTTTGACTTCTCACGGCTCACTGTCAACTGGGGCATAGCACGCTATGATAAATAATCTTCTGATTCCTACCTTCATTCTAGCCCACAACAATCTGGGAGATACAAAATCATGATCTTTGAGATGCTGTCTAGCTTTTTCATTCATAATTAAACCGACCCCTTGACTACGATTTGATTCACTACCTACTCCTGACCATATTTCAAAACCACCTTTCAACACCCCATTTTCTATGTTTCTACTTTCGCAACCCTTTTTCTTCGTCTCAGGTACACATAAAATATCTAGTTTCCTAGCATGCATAGTTTCTCGTAGTTCTCTTATTTTAAGATCATTCACTCCTCTAGAATTCCAAACACTCAGTCTCCATTCATCGCCTGAAACTCGACCTTTACGTTTACCGTGTGTATGCATTTCGTCAATCAAAGTTTCAGTCCATTCCGAGGCTACTTTATTGTTTGTATTATTCATGTTTAGATTGTACACCCAGCTATCACCTTTATGCGCGAGATTTGTTTTGCGAGCCGAAATCATGTCCAAGTTAAGTGATTATTCGTCGTACGGTGGAAAGTCTAGTTGTAACGTCAGTCCCACCAAAACTTCTGTTACTGGGGAGGGTGGGGGGGAGGGGCAGGACAGAGAAAGGAAACCGAGAGTCTCAATTGGTTGGTGATTTATGCTGAGAAGGTTACCAGCCTTCAGCAGCGTTGTATTAGATGAGAGTTAATATGTGCTTATCTGCCGAATACTGGCCTTCCTCTAAACGAAGAACCAATAACTCTTTTTTTTTTTTTTTTTTTTTTAATTTGAAAAAGAGTTATTTATAAATATATATTTTATTTTCTTCTGCTTGAAACATTGAAATATTTATAATAATTGAACTGCATATTATTATTTTTCCGTAACTAAGAAGTCAAAGAAAAGCTGAAATTTAAGCAAAAAGCAACAATCTAGCATTATTATAGAGAGAAAAATTTATAAACAATAATAACTTATTCAAACAATTATTTTTTTTAATTTCATTAATTATTACCACACTCTAAGTAAAAAGTAGACAAAAAGTTGCAAATTTCAGAAAGAAATTGCGAATTTGTAACATTATTCTAAGAGAAAATTGATGAAAACTATAAATAATTGTTTCAACACTTTATACGAGCATCTAATCATCAGTATAAAGTAGTATTTCATGTATTAGAAACGATTTGTGTTTGAAAAATGCAAAAAAAATCATAATTAGCACCGGAAACTGGAAAAAGCCTATTTTTAAATTATCGGGTTTTTGAGACCCTATACAGCCGGCTAGTGGAGGTTATATTTGAAAACTAATTATTTATTTGAATTCCATAGTTAACTGTCAAGAGAAATGTTAAGTTTCATCTCGATTCACCTCATATTTACGAATCTGAATAAAATTTACGAAAACTTTTTTTTTCTGATGGGAAATACGTCTTAAATTTAATTTGACTTACGGAACCTCTAAATATCATTTTTTTAAAAAGAATCTCTTTTTTTTGTGGATTTAAAAAAATTTGGGGCATTGCCGACTCGTGCATGGTACTGAAATCAGACTTTTATTTGCAAAAATTAACTAACTTTACCTATTCGTTCCACATGAAATCCTTTGGAATAGTCAGAAGATCAATATTAACAAAGTTTTAATATATATTGAGCATAATACTTTTATATTATAATACTTTTCAGTTTAAAAATTGAACAATTATCCTTAATAACCTAATTTTTGTACTATTTGATATTCTATTTAAAAATTCCCATACTGAAACTAACCTCACTCCTTCAAATACGTCGATTTTTCTAAAATCGACCGCGCCACATTTCCCGCCACGCCGCTTTACCCGATTCTCCCCTATGCTAGAAAAATCATTTATATAGAATAAAAAAAATCAAAATTTCACGAATCTTTTTACCTTGCAGAATCCAGCCGAAGCAAGACCTTCGGCAGACGACATGATTTCTGTTAAATTTCTTCTGTTCCTGACAATCATTTATATCTATGTAGTGGCTCTGGAATCAGCCGGCTATAAAACTACAGCTGAAGCTGTCGGTAAGTTATAAACCAAAGTTATTTGATTTCTAGCGTATTATATTCTTTCATACGCTGCAGGATTTAGTTTCGTCGAAATCCAAAGTAGATTTACATTTTAGAATTTTATCAAATTTATATCGAATGTATTTTACTGTATGAAACGCTAGAATTAAATTTGAATTTTCATCAAAATGTCCATATATTGAACTAAAATTTAAAATCTCATCATACCTGAGATTAAATTAATTAACAACAAGTTAGCCGAAGTGTAAATATTTTTTTTCTATTATATCAAGAAGTCTATGACTTGCATTATTATCTATAATGTATAGAGCGTAGAGTGTAGATGGAGGTCTCTCCTACATTTTTTCTTAAAAATAAAGAAATAATTATACCGTTAATTATTTTAATCTGATTTAACAATTATTTGCAGCTGCCTGTGGTGGACTTGCACACGTCCAATCAATCAACCAGGTATTATACTGCAAATATTAACTGAAAAAGGACATTGCAACTTTTAACTGTATGACAATGAAAACGATGACATCGCAGTAAAAATAAAAGTTATGCTTTGAAAAATAAAGTTGTACCTTTTTTTCTAATATTATGTAACCGCCCTTCCCCATCATACTTAAAAATCCGTATGGAGAGAAAAATAGGTATAAAATTGCAACTAAACAGAATTAAAAACAGAAAAAGTAAAAAGTAAGAAGCTAAATTATACCACAGATTTGTAATTACAAATAAAAATTGAATTTGACATCATTGATAAAAACTTCACGCTGTGTATACAGCTACGGCAATTTTTGCGGAGTTCAAATTTTTTAGTTCGGGCATTAAAAAATACGTGTCTGTGACTGCACACAGAAGAGTGATTGGCAATATTATATTGTTCAACGAGTGCAGAAATTAGACAGTTATACTCGAGTAAGAAGTTTACTGTACGAGCAAGAGGCGAATCACAGGGGAGTTCTAGGCAAGTCAAAAGCGATTTGGAGGCTAGCCGTTAATGAACTACAGGATATTTTTTGTGATAATTGCAAGAAATTTTTCATTTGAGAAATAATAAAAACAAATTTTCCGCAAATTTTAGAAATTTTGTAATACAAAGAATAACAAGGAACTTTGAGTTGGTCCAATCACTATTCACTAATCACAATCAGTTTGTCAAGTGCCAATTCCTAATAAAGCTAGATTATGATTTCGGCAGTCCTGGAAAGTGATTTTGAATTGGTCACTTCCCGCACGCTATGCATGCATCAAAAAGCGAACATTCCATTCCAAAAAATATCATATTACAGAGATGCCTGTTGAGAGAATGAAAGATGAAAGACTGACGAAACAAGTATATCGAGGTAAAGTAAATGGCAGCGTACCCAGATGCAGACCCAGGAAAGAATGATTAGAATGTGCGAATGAGACCCTAATTTGAAGAGATATAAAAAGCCATAGAAACACTTGAGAAAATGCATGAGAAAATCTACGACGTAAATGAAGCTAAAGAAGTATGCCAGGACAGAAAAGTGTGGCGACAAATAGTTTATAAGAAATGCATGATGAAGAGTGTCAGTGGAGTGAATGACGCCTGAAACGAAAGACCTTGGATACTAATGGGCCCGAGTTTTATATGGTGACTTTGTGAAGCTCTTCGCCTCAGGTGATTGTTAGAGAGATTGATCAGCGACCTGGGTCGGAGCAGTGTTGCGTGTTCTCATTAGAATTTAAGCCCGCCATAATTTTCTGGGCTACAGAATGTAAATCCGGCAAAATTTTCCGAAGCTCGAGGAGAAGAAAGTTGCATTTGAATTGGACATAAATACGATAGAAACTAGACAGTGCCTATTATTACAATGTATTTCGTAAAATTACCTGATTAATTAAATAGCTAGAGCTTAGTATTATACGGACATTTGTGTACATGTTGTTGACACGTTGGGGCTAGTATTACGAAATTTTTCGTACGACTAACATTACTAGTATAGAATTTAAATATTATTATTAATAGTACAACCGTAATTTAATTTTCATTCGGAAACATTTTACAAATGCATACATTATTAGCGGTAATAGTTTTATTGTTTAATAAATTTCATCAGAAGAATGAGTAACTCCGAGGCGGCAATTTTAAAAATTATCGGACTCACGACTTCGGTATAAATTGGAAATGGTTAAAAAACAAGTTCATAACTTTTTCATGTTTTTCAAGACTTGTGTAAACACAACGATAATAAAATTATTACCGAATATTTCCATAAACGCTTAAATAGATACAAACAAATTTTTTGTATGCATACAGTTTTTAGAGGTCAATAGTTTAATTTTAACTATTTTTTAATGTAAAAATGCATAGAAGTACGAAACAAAATTTTTTAAAATTATAGAACTCATGACTTCGGTACAGATTGAAAATTTTTGAGAACCAAGTTCATAACTTTATTATTTTCTTCAGGCCTTGTGTATTCAAAAACATAAAAATGATATAAATAGCGAATAGAAGCCCGAAGCAGTAATTTTGAAAATTACAGAACTCGCAACTTCGGTACCGATTGTAAATATTTGAAAAACAAGTTCATAAATTTTTCATATTTTTGAAGCTTCTTGTATTCAACCATATAATAAAAAAAGCGTGCTAAATATTTTCAACGACGCTGAAAGAGATCAGGAAACAATTTCCAAATGCATACATTGTTAATCCTTCGATGGCACACTGGGGTCTAAAAGACCCCAGGCATGTTAAAACTTATTTAAGTTCCTTCAACATTTAAAAATAGTACTTATACAGTTATTAAAAATAAAAAATAAAGTTTTAATTTTTTCGTGAAAACTGTCACTTTTCGCTATTGTTTAATTTTTACAATCTTTTTTTCATATTTGAAATAAATTTTGAACTAAATAACCCACAGCATTCTTTGAAGTAACTCTCCAAGAGTGTGTAAAAAATTCAGCTACTCAAAATAATGAATTGGCTCTTTGCGGGAAGCCTTTTTCGCTTGGGGTCAAAAACACCCCAGTATGCCAGCTATAATGTTACGCGTCGGGAAGTGTGCCATCGAAGGGTTAAGGGGTATATAGTTTTATTGTTTAACAAATCCTACAGGAAGATTGCTTGCAACTTCAAAGCAAAAAAAAACTCACGACTTCAGTACAGATTGGAAATTTTTGAAAAACAAGTTTATAACTTTATCATATTCTTTAAGCCTTGTGTATTCAAAAACATAAAAATAATCAAAATGCTACCGAATATTATGAATAAGACTAAAAGAGATTAGGAAATATTTTCCAAATGCATACATTTTGTAGAGGTACATAGTATAATTGTTCAATATATTTTAATGGAAGAATGCATAGAACTCCGAGGCAGGTTGAGTACAGGTTGAAAATGTTTGAAAAACAAATTCATAACTTTCTCCTATTCTTTGAAAATTGTGTGTTCTTGAACATAAAAATGATAAAAATATAACCGATTCATTTTAAAAAACGCTGAAAGATATTAGGTAACATTTTACAAATGAATACATTTTTTAGAGGTTTGTAGTTTTATTATTTACAAATTTCTACGGGAAAAATGCTTAGAGCTAAAAGACAAGAATTTTGAGAACTATAGAACTCACAACTTCGGTACAGATTGGAAACTTTTGAAAAACAAGTTTATGACTCTATCATATTCTCTAAACCTTGTGTGTTCAAAAACATAAAAAATAATAAAAATACTACTGAATCTTATTATTGACGCATAAAGAAATGAGGACATATCTCAAAAATTCATATATATTTTAGGGGTATATAGTTTAATTGTTAAATATATGTTAACGGAAAAATCCATAGAACGCGGAGGCAGCAATTTTTAAAATTATAGTACTCACGTCTTCTGTACAAATTGAAAATACTTGAAAAAAATCTCATAACTTTTCATATTTGTGATGCAGCTCATGAATATGAGTATTTTTTGTTTAGAAAATTTATCGAACTAATGCATATTTAAGGAGATATATGAAGAAATTTTTCATAAAGAAGCGTTAATCATCTATTCCAATTGCATATTCAAAGACCTTACAATTTAAAGGTAACACTTCAAAAAGTACACCAAAATGATTAGAATGAATGTAACTAAGGAAATCAATGTACACTTCAGGTTCGTGGATGATACGACTTTCTTAGTGTCAGTTTTATAACGTTAGGAATCTTCTTTCTATGATCTTCCACAACGTTTATTATCTTTTGCTTTTCTACTTCCGATTTTGTAAGAGATTCATTGAAGTCAGACATCAAAGCAACAGAACACTCAGCGGAATTGCTGACAACCTTCAATTAACTTACAGTTTGTTTTTCATCTTCAAATTTCTGATTAGCGTCCTACTTTTTGAATATTTGAAGCTTCAGATGGTCCAAATAAAATGTTAAATACGTCTCCAATAGTTACTTCATGCACGTGATTCTGATTTATTTTTCTTCAATTTAATTTATGGATTGAATCATTTGCATGTAAAATGTCACAATAATTTAATCATCATCGTCACAATAAATCATAATTTTTTTTCATTATTTAAATGCACTTGATGCATCACGATTCTGACACGCCAGATATAGTAAATTTCTGCCAAGTGATGTTTCTAAAAGAACACAAGCACAATTATCTTTTCCTGTGTTAAAAGCAGTTGTGTCGAAACTCATACCAATCACGTAGCTTGACATATTCCAAAGGATTATTAGATGAAAAACTGTTTCTGCAATTATTTTACCTGTTCCATTATTTAATTTAGGAATACCGAAAATCTTATGGACATTGTTGGCAGTAGTCACGACTGAAAGCCTTTTAACATTTGCTTTCGTATTTTCCTTGTTGGTACTATTTCTCATCTTTTTTTCATCCTAATGAATTGTTAAGGAAGGCTTTTACATTGTAGAAAATCCTTCTTCTACATTCTCATCTATATTTGTACGGTGGGCAGAGCGTTTTCTTCGTACAGTGGAAACAAAGCATGGAGCGTCATTCAAATTTTGACCATCTGACTTTGCAATTGCTGCAGCTAGCATGGCAAATTTCTTGTTGGATAAGTTAATTCGATCTAAAGTCGCAAACACTTCTTCAGAGTTCAAACTATCTGTAAAGTGCGTGATTTCTCAGGTGCGCTAGGTCCGCTTTGCATTTCCGTTCCTTAAGTCTCTTTTCTCTTTCTTGAATAATAATATTTTCTGAACTTTCGATATTCAATTTCATACGTCGATCTCCTCGTTTCTTCCAAAAATTGTTTGTAATCCACGGCATTTGTATCAGTTATATCAAATAAATATTTCAGTTTTGTAGCAAAATTAACTTGTTTACCTTTTTGTGATTTATTAAGAGTTCTTGACTTATTCTTTTTAAACAACGTGTATTCTCAGAATAAGGTCTTTATCTTGCAGACAATATTAGCTTGAAGAGCCGTCGAAATTCGTACTAAACGCCATATGTTCAATTGTTCATCAAGTCCATACTAATTTCGCACTTTCCGAAACAGCTTCTTTCTCAAATGTATGATGATAGAACAATGTTGGTAAAACATCAAATACAGTGGGTAAAACATTTTCCGGCAGATTCGACTGAAATGGTCCGCTGGACAACCTTTCAATTTCATTTTCGTCCGTTTCACACTCCTTCGCATTCGAAGTCATAATTCGGAAGTGAGTTGAGCCTCTAAACAGGAAAATAGAAACAAACGTACTCAAGGCATAAGGTTTACAAAGCAAGCGGGACGCAGAAATGATAACAAGGCAAAAATTAATAGATTTTGACGAAACTTACCAAAGAAATTGACCATAATAAATAAACTGCGCCCTATAAGTATAGCCTTACCTCGGTTTTCTAAATTTATAAAATAAGAATATAAAAAATGAATATATGGAGTCAATAAAGCTTTCTATTGTTTCACAACCAGCTATACAAAATCTTTTCCAAAATCGAAAGTAGAAAAGGAAAATATCATAAAGGTTGTAGAAGATCATAGAAAGAGTTACCTTTAAATTGTGAGATATTTAAAATTTAAAAATATGAAAAATTACTATTAATTTAAATTAAGATAAGGTGGTTGACAACTCGAAAATTAAACTGAAGACGTTCCCCTTGACGCGTTATTTTCAAAGATTCCTACATGCATTTTAAATTCATGGATATTTTCCCTAAAACTTATAATACTGCAGTTCAATTGCTATAACTATTTTAATTTTAATATTTCAAGTAGGAGCAAATTTAATATATATATATATATATATATATATAACTCTTTATGGAATTTCAAAGAATTTATTCAAAAAAATTGAAATGCTTCATGGGATTTCAAGGATTTTTAAATTTTTCCTCTCTCTATTCGTAGGAATTTTCAATTGATTTCAATGGTTTCAAAGACACTCCCAAATTTTTAAAGAAATTCTCACATGTTAGAGCTTTTTGAGAGTTTCTGGGTATTAATTTAATGGTTTCCACTGAATTTTATAATAATATTTTTATTCAATTTTCAAAGAATTTGCTCATAATAAACCAAAGACTTCACAGTATTTCAAGATTTTTTACATATCCGAAGGTATTTCCAAAAAATTGTAAAGCCCTCAATATTTCCAACGTTTTTACTTGTAATTGGACTCTTCTCATGTGGCCCTCTATTTTCCTGAAAAATCAGTCTAGCTCTAGTGCTTCAAGGAGTTAGTCGTTTATCCGAAGATAGGAAATAAACCAAATATAAAATTTTACAGTTTGATTATTGTTCTTTAAAATTTGTTTCTGTATACAGACAACTTCATAAAAGATTTATGATTGATTTTTCTGTTGAAAACAGACAAATTCACGATGAGGTTCATTTTTATCCCAGAAGGAACAAAAAAATCAAAGATGCGAGTTAAGATTCTTTTTTCCTAACACCCTTACTATACGTCTTCTTAAAAAACTGTATTGAGTAAATTTGTAGATCTTTTTGAGATGAAGAATTTTTCACCTTAACATTTTTTCTTTTCTTGCTTAATTTTGCTGGAAAATTGAATTTTTGAAAAAGAGTTTTCGATATATAAAACCAGAAGTGTTGGTCAAAAATTGCTGGTTAACGATAAATTGAATTAAGTACAATAATTCGGAAAGTCGCTCGCAATAAAAATATCGAAATTACGAGTTTCTTGGGCCATCCATTTTTTACAGAAGCATACTTGAAAATATGTACATGTATATATTATATTATCCTTAAAAAATGTTTTAACTGATGCACACGGCCATACCACGCTGAAAAAACCAGTTCTCGTCAGATCACTGAAGTTAAGCAGCGTTGGGCGCGGTTAGTACTTGGATGGGTGACCATTCAAGAATACTGCGTGCTGTTGGCACATCGTGGGTGTGGTGAGCCCATACTTGTAGTTATTTACTACAAGAAAACTATCCACCTAGAAACACTACCCGAATCGGGTAGTGCCACGCCTACCCTGAAAGGGAAATGGTTTAATGGTATACTACTACTACTACACTCTCCTGCCCTAAAACATGATATCAACAAAGCAATCAACTTTTTATTTGTGAACTTTTTCTCTAGAAACAAAGTTAGTAATTATTTTTTAATTTCTATTTTTATCTCCTTTACAATATTATTAGAAACACGAAGCACATATGCAGCATCAAAGTAAAATATGAAATCATTGAATCCGAAGTTTTCAACATAAAGAAACAGTATTCCTGATAAATTAAATTCGGCCCAATATGTCGAAAAGTCGCCAACAATAAAAATACCGAAGTTGCGAGTTTTATGGACCATGAATTTCCTACAGAAGCATACTTAAAAATACGTTCATGTATTTATTTTAACATCCTTATAAAAATATTTTGAATGAGGAATAGTCCGGCATATAAACATGATGTCAATAAAGCAATCAACTTTTTATCCGTGAACTTTTTTTCCAGAGAAAATGAACACGAAACACATATATGTAACATCAAAGTTAAATGTCGGATCATACAATCTTATATTTTGAACATAAAAAGATCGCTAATCTCGATCACTTGAATGCAGGGCAATATGTACTTCATGGGCCAAAAAGCGAAGCAGAAAGTCAACAAAAATAAAAATATGAATATTGCGAAATTTAATTCCTTCAGTCAATCTTTTCTTGATAATTGTGATTCAATTATTTCTGTTTGGAATCGTGAAAATATTAAAATAGGAAATGAAGAACATTTTCATGACAAAAAAATCATACTGTCAAATATTTTGATCTAACTTTATACTTTTAAACGCACAATGGTTCTAGCCGAAAATACAGAAAAAGAAATAATATTTACTGTCCTGGTGTTGTTGCAGATGAACGCGCTTTTGCCCCTTTTATGTGTGCAAAAATAAAATTCTGACAAAATTAATTCTTGTTCCTTGCTCTTTTTTCTTTTTATTTAAATTTCACAATCAACACTTGCGTGATTCACCATATTATAATATAAAACTAATAATATATCATAAACATATATAATTTGATCATAATATCCCTAGAAGAGTTATAAATTTTGTGTCTTTTCAAAGATTATACTAGAAAAAATATTATCAAACAAGATTACATAGCTCAAAAATCCTACGAACGAAAAAATTAAAGCGAAAACATTATTATACCATTAAGCCAGTTTACCAGTTTAAGTCACGTCTACCCCTTTCGGGGTAGACGTGACTCGCTCGGTTGGAAAATAGTAGTGTTGGGAAGGAGGTATAGATTTTTTAGATTGATCTAGAATTTTTGTATTATTCATTTAAATAACACGTTCGTTCCAAAACACTGCTCCGACCCAGGTTGCTGGTCAATCTCTCTAGCGATAACCCCAAGTGAAGAGCTTCACAAGGTTGTTACGTGAGGTTCCCAACTCGGGCCCATTAGTATCCAAGGTCTTTTGTTTCAGGCGTCATTCATGCTACTCACATTCTTTTTATAAACTATTTGTCGCCAAACTTTTCTGTCCTGGCATACTTCTCTAGCTTCCTTCACGTCCGGGCATTTTTTCATGCAAGCTCTCCTGTTTCTACGGCTTCTTATGTCTTTTCGGATTAAGGTCTCATTCAGACATTCTAACCATTCTTTCCGTAGTCTGCCTCTGGGCATACTGCCATTTACTTTACCTTTATACAATTGTTTCGGTAAACGTTCATCTTTCATTCTTTCAACATGTACAAACCATCTTAACTGATTTCTCTCCCATGTGTCCACTATTGTCTCTTTTGCACCACATTCTTTGAGGATTATTTCGTTTCTCACTTTATCCATCAGTGTTTTCCCGCAAATTGTACGCAGAGGTTTCATATCGCGTTAATTTTACTCTTACCCTTTCCTTGACTGGTCCATGTCTCGATAATAAATAAGTTATTATGGTACAGTATAAGACAGTTTTGGGATTATTTTATTTGAGGAAGTTAGAAATGGGCCAGGTGGTCGGAAAAAGTTGTTGCTGGTTGTTGAAGGGGTCCGAGGTGGAAGAAAAGGGGCCAGATTGTATTTCCCAATAATTCTTGGGAAAAAATAACAAAGGTACAGAAATTTCCGTAAGATTATCCCCAAAATGAAAATTCCATAGGATTCAATGTGATTTCAGATGAACTATATTTTTCTACATCATACTTCGAATTCTGATAGTATACCTTAAATTTTATGAAAAATAGCAAAATAAACTATCTTGAGTATTTTTTAAAGTTTTTATTCTAATATCCTTACAAAAACATGTAAAAAGAATTTTTCTCATCCGCACATAAATACGATGTCAACATAGTAATAAACTTTTTATTCGTGAATTCTTTCATACAGCAAAAAAGTAAGTAATACTTTTAGATATTTTGTTATCTCCTTTAAAATATACGAGTATAAACATGAAGCACATAAAATCAAAGGTAAATTTAAAAATATACAATCTGACATGCAGCGCAGTATGTACTTCGTGGGCAAATAATTAAGTGGAAAGACAACAACACTACAAAGAATATCAATACAAATATAGAAATTGCGTGTTTTTTGGACCATCCATTTTGTAGAGAGAAAAATAATACGTAATTTCAATAAGGTGAGCTTGGAAAATTTTTAATTACTAGCTACTTTCTATTGTGGTTTCAAGATGCAGATTTCACACTTGAAACTTTTACGGTTAAAAACTATAAAATGTCCTATGTGCATATTTAATAGGATGGTTCCGGAAGCCCTATATGAAGTTTAACGCGTATTTCCCGTAAGAAAAAAAAATACTTTTTTGTAGATTTTATTCAGAATCGCCAATATTAGGTGAATAGAGTTGAACTCAACATTTTTCTTAATACTTACCTGTGGAATACAAATAAACAATTAGTTTTCGAATATAACCTCTCCTCCACATAATTTAAAAATAGGGTTTTGCGAGTTCCTGGCGCTAAATATGATTTTTTTGCAGTTTTTAAAATACAAGTTGTTTGTAATACATAAAATACTACTTTCTACTGATAATTAGATGTTAATATAAATTCTTTGTACAATTTATTATAATTATTTTTAGCATTTTTCTCTCCTAATAGACTTGGGAAATCACAGTTTTTCCGAATTTTACAACTTATTTTTAACAGTTAGTGCGAGAGAAAGGTGCGGTTTTTCTGTAATATTCAACTCTTTGTCGACTTTTCACTAAAAGTGGCGTGATAAAATACTACTTTCTGCTGGTAATTGGATGTTTACGCAAATGGTTTAAAACATTTATTATTGTTTTTAGCAATTTTCTCTTATAAAAGAGTAAGGAAGTCGCGTTATTCCGAATGTTACAGCTTGTTTTCATTTCATCAATATGAGTGAGGTTATAATTAATTTAGGCCAACAAACATAATTGTTCAAACAATTTATTATTATTTTAAATAATTTCATGTTTTAATGATGCTGAAAAGTTGCGATTTTATTCGAACTATGTATTCAACTTTTTGTCGACTTTTCACTTAGAGTGAGGTTCTCCTATATTAATGCCAGATAGTTGCATTTTTTTCCTGAAATTTTAAGCTTTTTATCCAATTTTTACTGAGTGAGATAGTAACTAATGCAAGTTAACAAAAATCATTGTTCAAACAAGTTAGTATTGTTTATAACTATCTTCTTCTATATAGTTGCTAGAAAGTACCAGTTTTTTCTGAAATTGTTTTATTTGCTTTGGCTTCTTTGTTATGAACAAGTAGTGAATGAATATTAGAGAGAATTAGTTTTTAATCAAGCTCTTTCTTCTTCATGAATATATTTTTCTGAAATAATATAGATATTTAGAATATTTTTCAAATTTTCTATATGGATTATATTAAATTTGAATTTTTGCAAAATAGTTACTGAGAGCCTTTTTTGAAAATTAATAATAATATTTACTATTTGTCACTCATTCAAAAGTCAAAGAAAAGCTGAAGATTCCAGAAGAACGTAACTATCTAGCATTAATATAGGAGAAAAAAGTTATAGACGATAATAGTTTATTTAAAAATCATATTTTTTGAATTTAATTAATTAATTTAATTTAATGGCATACATACAATTAATTATTACCACACTCTTAAATCAAAAGTAGACAAAAGTTTAAAATTTGAGAAAAAACGAGCACTTTCTAACATTATTCTAACATAAAATTGCTAAAAATAATAATAAATTGTTTAGAAAATTTGTGTAAACATCTCGTTGTTAGTATAATGTAGTATTTTGTGTATTAGAATATATTTTCATTTGGAAAAGTGCAAAAAATCATAATCAGCACCAAAAACTCTCAAACCCCAAATTTTAACTTCTGTGGTTTTGTGGGTCCCTAAAAGAAAGTCTTGCGGGGGTTATATTTGAAAAATTATTTTTCATTTGTATTTTATGTTCACGATTCTGAATAAAGTTTACAAAAAAGTTTTTTTTTTCTATGGGAAATACGTGCTAAACATCATTAGGCGTGTGGAACCTCTAGATATCATTTTTTCATAAACACATTTATTTTTTTGTGGATCCGAAGAAATTTAGAGGCGATGTGAACGAATATTCAGAAGAAAATCTTGAATCATCCTAATATTTAAGGAAGACTTTGTTATACTTATATTATATCCACAGTTTTTCTACACGTTTTTGCAATAACCCAGGGGGAAATTTACCACCGGCGCGGTAGCGCGCCAGTACCGCCGGGCGGAGTGCGGTACTGGCGCGGTACTGGTGGAATACTGGCATGACTACTGGCTTTATACCGGTAAAACCCCTAATGATAACAATGTTCTGTACTGACTTGCAGTATTTGGCCAGTACTGGGCGAGTACTTACAGTTGGTACTGTTTCGGTAACCTCTGTCAGTACTGACCTAGTACTGGCTGAACCAATAATGCAAATAAGGCTAGGTACTGACCTGCAGTACTGGGCCAGCACTAAAGTTCATTACTGGGCCAGTACTGCAGATTATTACTGAACAGGTACTGGTCAGACTCCAAGTGATAACGAAGGCATGTACTGACTTGCAATACTGGGCCAGTGCATACCGATGGTACTGGCGTGGTACTGGTGAAACCCCTAATGATAACTAAGTTCTGTACTGACTCACAATACTGGGCCAGTACATACCGTTGTTCTTGGCGCGGTACTGGTAAAAGGCCTTATGATAATTAAGTTCTATACTGATCTGCACCCACTACTATGACAAAAAGGTATTTAAAAAATAAATATTAATCGATTGCGAGTATTTTGACTTTGAATATTAATGATCCTGTGTAGAGTGAATACATATATTACATTTTTAAATATTATATTACAAATAAAATTTCTAACGCTACGGGGTATCGAACCTACATCTATACCTAAATCTATCGCCTAGCAGTCGGGAGTCTTAACCATTGCGCTAAACCTACGAGTTGAAACTAGATGAAAAAGCCATCCTCATAAGCTACAGCTCAAAAAAGTTAAAACACCAAATTTTAAACTCTTTTTTTCTAATTAAATATTTATTATTATACGACGATATGTAAATGTAAAATATACGAACTGTTAACAGGAATATCTATAAAATAATATTTAAATAAATAATTAAAATCGATTACAATTTTTCTTCGTGTAATATTTCGTTTCTGGCGTTTTAGATTACTTTACAACATTCTACAATGACAGGAAATGTAATTTTCTATGAACATTTAACATTTTTAACGACGGAACTTAGAAATTTGATCGTGAACTTTGACAATTTTGTAATAAAATTTTTTTTTTAACTTTCGTGTAAGGCTTAGTTTTTAGGTGTTTTAGACCATTTTTCAATGTTTAAGATTGACATAAAATGTAATTTTTCTGAACATTTACAATTTTACATAAATATGGAACTTAGAATTTTTTTCTTGAAAAAGAAACAGGAAAAAAGTTGTTTTCGCGACAGTTTTATTTACAGTTTTTAAAAAATTGATTACACGTGAACCATATTTTTAAACGTATTAAATTTTTTTTTAAATATTTATACTGTCGGCATAGTACTGCGCCGATCGTGGAGCCAGCCGTTAGCCAGTACTGGGCAAATGGCCGATTATCTATACTGGTGACCAGTACTGGGCCAGTACTGCGACGGTGGTGAACTCCGGCGGAGTACGGAAAATTCCACCTGTGGCAATTGTCAGCGTTTTTTACTGGGCCCGTAAAGTGCCAGTATTGAACCGACGATTGGCGTAAAGAAACGGGTTGGCCTGGGTTTCAGCCAGTACTATGCCCGTACTGGTCAGCCAGCTGTAGCTAGCCATTACAGGCGCAGTACTGCGCCCGTTGTTAGTAATGGCCTAAGTCCAAAATTTCTTCATGGGACGTATCAGTACTGCGCGAGTAGTAAACCCAGTATAACGACAAACGTTGGCGGAACTCTTGCGTCGGTATCCCGCCGGTAGTGACGGGCAGTACTGGGCTAGTTGTAAACCAGTATGACGCCAAACGTTGGCGGAACACTTGCGTCGGTATCCCGCCGGTAGTGACGGTCAGTACTGGGCTAGTTGTAAACCAGTATGATGCCAACCGTTGGCGGAACTCTTGCGTCGGTATTCTACCAATAATGACAGTTAGTACTGGGCCAGTTGTAAACCAGTATGATGCCAACCGTTGGCGGAACTCTTGCGTCGGTATTCTACCAGTAATGACAGTCAGTACTGGGCCAGTTGTAAACCAGTATGATGCCAACCGTTGGCGGAATTCTTGCGTCGGTATTCAACCAGTAATGACAGTCAGTACTGGACCAGTTGTAAACCAGTACTATGCCGATGGTTGGCACAGTACTAACATCCAGTACTGGTATTTCTTCTCTATTACAACTGGCGCGGTACTGCACCGGTCGTGAACTCTGGCTAACATCCGACTTTTCCCCCTGGGAAAGCTCTTAACTGATTACTTATTGAAGCTTTGAATTTAAATTATCTTTTTAAAGGCGAACGAAATATGAAAGTGAGATAGAAGTTTTCCTTGTGTTTATTTTATCATGGCATGCTTATCACGCAAAAAAATAATTGCTTGATGGTAGGGGTGAATCGGGTAATGTGGCGCCCATAACTTATATCAGTATGTAGAAAGAAAAATAAGAAAAATATATGTCAAAATGTGATGGCAAAATATGTAAAATGTAGAGTCACGTGCGTCAACTTATCCTACCTGTCGGATAATGCGACGCGCACTGTTAATTTTATCTGTTTACATATTAAAAATAATTTTCTAATAATTGAACGCGAAATTTCAGTGAAATCCGATATCTACAGGTATATTCATTGTAGTTTGAGAAAATAAATTAGAGGTTCCATTTTGGGCGGGAGCAGCATCCAAAGCTATGAACAATGAACATACACTATACAGTATTCAGCATTTCGACATTTTACTATTAGAATGGCCGTCTGCGCCGCATTACCCGCTTGTGTATAGTATTGAAATAAGAGTTTTATTTGCAGATATTAAATAACTTGACCTATTTGTGACACATGAAACCCTTTGGAATAGTTAGAAGATCAATATTAACAAAGTTTTAATACATTTAGATCAAACTGCTATAAGCTTCAATGATTTTTTCGCAACTGTCGTACTAGACGAGAAAAGCCCAAACCAAACATTTCAGCTTAAAATTAAATAATCATCACAAATAACCTCGTCTTTCCACCATTCGATATTGTATTCATAAATGCACGTAGTGAACCTAACCTGACTCGTTCAAAATACAAAGATTTTTGTAAAATCGACCGTGCCACATTTCCCGCAGCGCCACTTTATCCGCTTCTCCCCTGTGCTAGAAAAATAGTTTTTACATAATGAAAAAACTTGAAATTTCTTAAATCTTATTTGCCTTACAGAATCCAGCCGAAACAAGACATTCGACAGACGACATGATTTCCATTACATTTGTTCTGTTCCTGACGATCATTTGTATCTATGTAGTCATAGTGGCTCTGGAAGAAACATTTAAAACTACAGATTCAGGTGAAGCTACAAGTGAGTTAGAAACCAAATTTATTTGATTTTCAGCATATTAAATTTTGTTACACGCTTCAGGATTTAGTTTCGTCCAGATCCAAAGTAGATTTACATTTTAGAATTTTCTCAAATCTATATCGAATTTATTTTACGTTTTGAAATCCTAGAATTGAATTAAAATTGCCATACAAATTTCCATATATTGAACCAAAATTCAAAATCTCATCACATTTGAGATTTAATTAATTAAAAATAAGTTAGCCGTAGTGCAAATTAAATTTTTTAAATATATCATGGAGTCTATGGGTTGCTTTATCTATAATGTAGACTGTAGGGTTTAGAGGGAGGACTGTCCTATATCTTTTCTTGAAAATTGAGAAATAATTAAACCTTTAATTATTTTAATCTGATTTTAAATTTCTTCGCAGGGCGCTGCGGTGGACTTAACAATGTCAAAATAAAAATAAGAGGAACTACTTGCTATACTCATGATGCAACGGGAGCAGGAAGACCTTACGCTTGCAACGAATACACCTGCAAACATGGAAACTGAAAAAGGGCATTATAACTTTTAACTATATGGAAATGATATCGATGTCAGGCGTAGTGAAAATAAAAGTTATGCTTCAAAAAATATTTTTGTATACTTTTTCGAAAATGATGTAACGACCCTCTTTCATCCCATTGAAAAATCCGTATGGAGATAAAAATAGGTATAACATTGCAACTACACAAAAATTAAAATAGAGAAAGTAAAAACTACAACTGCGGAAGGCTGCTGCCCTCGTCAGTAGACACAACACTAACCAACCATGACTTTATGGGATTTTCAAGAAAATCTTTTTTATTTTTTTCTTCTGAAATCATAAAAAAAAAATGTTTTTCTGGAAGGCAAAAAAACAAGAGACATTTTTCATAGAACTTTTTTAGACGTGCAAACTTTTATTTTAACATTTTCTAGTATCTGTCATTGTTTCCAAGAAAAAATAGAAAATTCGATTGTAAGAAAAAAGAATTCTCCTGTCTACAAAAGTTATTTAACAAGTATCAAACTTACAAGATGTCTACATTATCAAAGTGAAAGTTAAAAAAAAAAATTGGCAAAGAATTTAAACGTGGGTTTTTTGAAAAAATCGATTTTTAATTTTTTCAGAAAAATTTCTGCCATTTTGTTAATTTTGAACCTTTTTTCAATTTCCGGTGTATTTTGAAAGAAGACAATGAACGTTATTAGAATCGAAAAGAAAATAATAAATATCTCAATTAGGTCAAAAATTATAGAGGTTTGAAGAAAAAATGCAGATCTTTTGAAGAACAAAACACAAAATTCAAATACGCATAACTTGTAAAGAAAATTTTTCCCCATAGGGAAAAATACGTATCGCCTAAAAAACAACATATTCCGTCCCCGAGAGATTCTACGATTTCAAGTGTAGAACCCTTCCTGATTTGAAATGGATTCCGTCAGTTGCTATCTATTTTTGAATACACTCTTCGAAAGGTATTCCAAAAATCCGCTTCAAGTTGAAAATATCCAATAATGTCTATTCCACAGACCCCCAAATATACTTCGAAACGGTTTCCGAATTTTCGTGCTAGAAGCAGAAAGAAGTCACTATTGATCTAAATATTCCTAAATATTCTAAATATTCAAGTAAACTTAAGTACGTGAAAGATTCTTTGGCAAAAAACAAAAAATACGTGTCTCACATTTTCTCTTGGAAAACAAAACATTTTAGACACAGAATTCGTTGTCACATTTATTGTCAAGATGATTTTTTTGGTTCCGCGATGCCTTCACATCGAATAGGTTTTCATAATTTAAACAAAAAATTATGTGAGACAGTGAACTTTTTTCATTGTGAGAGAAAATTAATATGCACTTTATTGATTAAAATTTATTCCTATTTATTCAATAAATAAACAATTCTATATTGATTTTCTAATTCATCATTTTGGATTTCTGGCCGACTTCCTTATTTTTCCTAATAGTAACTAGCACACTAGCACACTAGCACACGAATATACCTTGTTTTCTTCCGGTAGGAAAGAAAATGTCATAATTTCTTTCAAAAAATACACAATAATGAAGTATAGATTCAGACGAAGCTAGAAGTAAGTTATAAATCAACTTTAATTGATTTTCAGCATATTAAATTTTGTCACACGCTGCAGGATTTAGTTTCGTCCAGATCCAAAGTAGATTTACATTTTGGAATTTTCTCAAATCTATATCGAATTTATTTTACGTTTTGGAATGCTTGAATTGAATTTAAATTTTCATACAAATTTCCATATATTTAATGAAAATGTATAATCTCATTACACATGAGATTGAATTATTTAAAAATAAGTTAGCCGCATTGAATATAATTTTTTTTAATATATCAAGAAGTCTATGGGTTGCATATCTATAATGTAGACTGTAGAGTATAGAAGGAGGTCTCCTTTTCATCTTTTCTTGAAAATTAAGAAATAATTCAACCTTCAATTATTTTGATCTGATTTTACATTTCTTTGCTGAGCAATGCGGTGGACTTAAATACGTCAAAATAATAAAAGAAACTGCTTGTTATACTCGTGATAAAACAGGAGCAGCAAGACCTGACCCTTGCAATGTATACACCTGCAAACCTAAAAACTGAAGAAGGACATTATAACTTTTAACTATATGGCAATGATATCAATGTCACGCGTAGTAAAAATAAAGGGCATGCTTTGAAAAATATACTTGTATAATTTTTCTAAAATAATTTAATGACCCTCCTTCATACTATTAAAAAATCTGTATGGAGATGAAAATAGGCATAAGATTGCAACTACACTGGAATTAAAATAGAGAAAATGAAAAGCTTAATTGTACTTCAGATTTTTAATTACAAATCAAAATTGAATTTAATATATTTGATAAAAACTTTAAGCTGTGTATATAGCTACTGCAATTTTTGCTGAATTTCAATTTTCTAGTTCACGCATTGAAAAATACGTGTCAGTGACTGGTCACAGAAGAGTAATTGGCAATAAAATATTGTTCAACGAGTGCAAAAAGTAGACAGTTATACACGTGTATGAAGTTTATTGTACGAGCCAGAGGCGAATCAAAGGGGAGTTCTAGGCAAGTCAGAAGCGATTAGGAGGCGAGCCGTGAACGAGTTACAGGATATTTTTTGTGATAAATGCAGGAAATTTGCTATTTGAGAAACAGTAAAAACACATTCTCTGGAAATTTTGCAAATTTTTTAATGTAAAAAATAACAAGGATTTTTTTTAATTCAAGGCATCTAAACCTTCTTGGAAGAAATCCGAAAATTTCCAAAATATCCGAAAATGTATGGAAAACTGATAAATAACCGGAAGTTTCACGTATCCAGAAATTGCAAAAAAGATTCGAAAATTGTCTGTAATTCATGGTAATTTATCGGTAATTTATGGAGATTTATCAGTTCTTTATACTAACTTCTCACTTTGAGTTGGTCCAATCACTATTCACTAATCACAACCTGCCTGTCAAGTGTCAATTCTTAATAAAGCTAGATTATGATTTCGGCAGGCCCGGAAAGTGATTTTGAATTGGTCAGTTCCCGCATGCTATACATGCTTCGAAAAGCGAACATTCCATCCTAAAAAATATAATATTACAGAGATGCATGTTGAGAGAATGAAAGATGAAAGACTGACGAAACAGGTATATCGAGGTAAAGTAAATGGCAGCGTACCCAGAGGCAGACCGAGGAAAGAATGGTTAGAATGTGTGAATGAGACCCTAATTTGAAGAGATATAAAAGCCATAGAAACACTTGAGAAAATGAATGACAAAATCTGCGGACGTGAAGGAAGCTAAAGAGGTATGCCAGGACAGAAAAGTGTGGCGACAAATAGTTTATAAGAAATGCATAATGAAGAGTGTCAATGGAGTGAATGACGCCTGAAACGAAAGACCGTGGATACTAATGGGCTCGTGTGGAGAGCTTTACATGGTGACTTTGTGAAGCTCTTCGCCTGGGGTGATTGTTAGAGAGATTGATCAGCAACCTGGGTCGGAGCAGTGTTGCGTTTTTTTATTAGAATTTAAGTCCGGCATGATTTGCTGGGCTAGAGAATTTAAATCCGGCTAAATTTTCCGAAGCTCAAGAAGAAGAAAGTTGGATTTTAATTGGAAATAAAAACGATAGAAACTAGCGTATTACTCAAATATATTCCGGAAGATTAACTGGTCAATTGAGTAGCTAGAGCTAAGTATTACGGAAATTTTTGTACATGTTGCTGACACGTTGGGGCTAGTATCACAAAATTTTCCGTATGACTTTCATTACTAGTATAGCATTTAAATATTATTATTAATAGTACAACCGCAATTCAATTTCCATTCGGAAACATTTTGCAAATGCATACTTTTTTAGAGGTATATAGTTTTATTGTTTAATAAATTTTATCAGACGAATGAATAAAACTCCGAGGCAGCAATTTTTCAAATTACCATACTCACGATTTCGGTACAGATTGCAAATTTATGAAAAATAAGTCTAGAACATTTCCGTATTTTTTAAATCTTGTGTGTTCAAAAACATAAAAATAATAAAAATATTACGGAATATGTTTAATAAACGCTTAATGAGATTAGGAAAATTTTTTTCTGCATACAGTTTTTAGAGGTAAATAGTTTAATCGTTAACTATTTTTTAAGGGAAGAATACATAAGAATCCGAAGCAGCAATTTTGAAAATTAGAGAACTCACGACTTCGGTACCGATTATAAATATTTGAAAAACAGGTTCATAACTTTTTCATATTTTTGAAGCTTTTTGTATTCAATCCTATAATAAAAAAAAGCGTAATACATATTTTCAATGACGCTGAAAGAGATTAGGTAACAGTTTCCGAATAAATACATTGGTTTGGGTGTATATAGTTTTATTGTTCACTAAATTCTACAGGAAGAATGCTTACAACTCAAAGGAAGAAATTTTGAAAATTATAGAATTCACGACTTCAGTGCAGATTGGAAATTTTTGAAAAAAAGGTTCATAACTTTATCATATTCTTTAAGCCTTGTATATTCAAAAACATAGAAATAATCGAAATACTACTGAATCTTATGAATAACGCTTAAAGATATCAGGAAATATTTTCGGAATGCATACATTTATGAGATGTATATAGTCAAACTGTTCAATATATTTTAACAGAAGAATGCATAGAACCCCGAGGCAAAGATTTTGAAAATATTATAAAACTCACAACTTCGGTACCGAATGGAAATTTTTGAAAAGCAAGCTCATAACTTTTTCATATTTTTAAAGTCTTGTGCATTTAGTCATATAATAAAAATAAACAGTTTAGTGGATTTTTTTCATAAAGCTGAGAGAGATTAGGAAACTTTTTTTGTGTATGCATACAGTTTCCGAAGGCATATAGTTCAATTATTTGCTATATTTTATCGTGAAAATGCATAGAAGTCCGAGGCAGAAAAAAATGATAGAAATTAGAGAAAATAGAAATTTTAGGAAAATACACAACAAGTCTTGGTGTTGCTGCAGATGGATTTCGCCGTTGTACCTAATGGGTTTTCAATGAAACTTTTTTCAGGCCTTACTTCAAGCCATTGCCAAGGCAACTTGATCTATTTTTCTTTTGTTTAAAACCTCAATTTGAGTTCTTTTTTAGGAGTAGCTAAAAATGGCTGCATCTCAATTTTGGGTCAATATTCGACTAAAAATAAACTTAGCTTTCTTCCGTCTAACATTGCTCTTTTACTTTTTTAAATTCAAGTCATAGTTTTATACATATTGGAATCAATAGGATTGTAGTGGATGACAGTTTTTAAGGTTTAAAGAAGAAACATAACTATGGCAATTATACTTAATTAAAATTAGATGTTTTGTATGCATAATACCAAAACTTAGGTAATAATATCCCGATGGTTTCAGTATAATTTTAAATCTGTTTACTAAGCCTAAGGTTTGAATTATAATTAAAAGATCAGTTTAAATTATTTTTCAGCGAGATTGAACCCTTCTGTGAATTGTGTTCGGGGAGGCCCCTAATGACGAAACAGCAGCTATTTGTAGCGATTAAATGGGTGATAGCCCAATATACACGTTTGGAACGTCACTGTCATTTGTTCCTATCGGTGGGTGTGTCTGATTGGAGAATAATTGGTTACGATTGTTCATAATCAGTGGGTTGCAACCCAGTGGTCACCAGTCACGAATTGCATTTTCCAAAGTGACCCTCCTCTAAATCATTGCGAACGTCAAATTCTCATCACTCAACCCGAATTCTATAAATAAAAAAAAAAGAGTATATCGATACGGCCATGTTTAAAAACCTCTCTCGGAGTGTACGTCTCAAAAAACTATTCTGGCGTTGCGTTGGTCGTCTAAAAAAACCACTCTGCTTTTTGAGTTCGCCCCTTGCTTTTATTACACATACGCAGGAAAGAGCAGATAGACTTAGTAATTAATACTCTCTGGTTTGGTATATTACTTTAAATTATTTTGAATACACTTAAATTCCTTTGAATCCAGTCGAATTACTTTGAATTGGCACTGAATCCCTTTTAATTCTTTTGAGTTTTTCAATTGTATGTATTCTTTCTCATTTTTTTAATTGCTTGGAATAAAATATTCTGGATCCCGTAGAATTCCCTGAGGTATCTGAATTTCTCTAAAGTCTCTGTGTTATCTGAATTGCATGAATTTATCTAAATTCCCTAAATTCCTTTCATTTTATTCAAGCCCTTGGAATTCCCTGAAATTTTGAAATTATCTGAATTTTTTGAATTCGTGTAGTTCCCTAAATTCATGGATAATGCAGAGAATAGAGAAGAATTTAGATATTTCAGAGAGTGCAGGGAATTTGGAAAAATTGAATTATTTCTGGAATTCATAATATTTAAAGTTTACAATATTCAAGGAATTAAGGGAGTTGAGAATATTCCATGTATGCAAGGAATTCAGATAATACAGAGTATTCTAGGAATTCAGAATATAAATGAAATTCAGAAAATTCAAAGAATTTCGGGGAGTTCAGAGGATTTGAAGGATTTCAGGAATTTAGAATATTCAAGGCATTTAGAATATTTAATGAAGTTTAAATAGTTAAGGAATTCTGAGGTTTTTGAGAATTTAGGGAATTCATAATATTCAAAGAATTCAGAATAATCAAGGAATTGTAAGATTTCAGGAATTCAGAATATTCAAAGAATGCAATAAATTTAGAATATTCAAGGATTGCAGATAATTCAAGGAATTTATAATTATTCAAGGAATTCACAAAATTCCGAATATTCAAGAAATTTTAGATATTCAAGAATTTTAAGGATTTCAGATCGTTATGGGAATTCCAGAGAGTCATAGAATTTAAGGAAATTCAGGAATTTAGAATATTTAAAGATTTCAGCGAGTTCAGAGAAATCAAGGATTTCAGAGCATTCAAGGAATTCAGAGATTTTCAGTAATGCATAGAATTAAAAATATTCCAGGAATGTCAGGAATTCAGAATGTTCAAGAAATTACAGCAATTCAAAGAATTCCGAATATTCATAGAATTCAAGGAATCCTAGGACTTTAGAATATTCTAGGATTTCAGGGTATTCAGAGAAATTAAGGATTTCAGAGCATTCAATGAATTCAGAGAATTCACAATATTTAAGGAATTTTAGAAATACAGAATATTTAAGGAATTTTAGGGAATTCAGAATATTCAAGGATTTCAGGAAATTCATAAAAATCAAGGATTTCAGAGAATTCGAGGAATTTAGAGATTTCTAATAATTCAGAAAATTAATGGAATTCAGATCATTCAGATTTCAGAACATTTAATATATATATACCATTAAACCATTTCCCTTTCAGGGTAGGCGTGACACTACCCGATTCGGGTAGTGTTTCTAGGTTTTTCTTGTAGTTATAAATAACTACAAGTGTGGGCTCACCACACCCACGATGTGCCAACAGCACTCATGTCAGTATTCTTGAATGGTCACCCATCCAAATACTAACCGCGTCCAATGCTGCTTAACTTCAGTGATATGACGAGAACTGGGTTTTTCAGCGTGGTATGGCCGTTGGCAATAAATTTAGAAAATTCAAAATATTTAAGGTATTTTAGGAATTCAGGACATACACGGAACTTAAGGGCATTTGGAATATTCAAGGACTTCAGGGAATTAAGAGAAATGAAGAATTTCAAAGAAATCAGGGAATTCAAAGAATTCAAAATGTGCAAGGAGTTCAGGATATCACCAAAATTCAGGGAATTCGAGGAATTTCAAGAATTCAGAATATTCGAGTAATTCAAGTTTTTCATGAATTTTTCAGGGTTTATGGAATTTAATAAATTCAAAGAAATTCAGGGATTTATAATATTCATAAAATTTAGAAAATTCATATTATTCAAGGATTTAAGAGAATTTGGGGAATTCAGAGATTTTAATGAATTCAGAAAATTAGAGGAATTTAGATCATTCAGACAATTCCGCTTTAAGAAATTTATAATATTCAAGGAATTCAGAGATTTTCAGAAATTCGAAGAGCTGAAGATATTCAGGGAATTTTTAATACTCAACGAATTCAGGATATTCGAGGAATTCCCAAATTCAAGGGATTTCAGAGTATTGATGGAATTTAGGGGATTCATAGCATTTCACTGATTTAGAATATTCAAGTTCTTAAGGGAATGCAGAGAATACGAGGATTTCATAGGATTCAAGGAATTTAGAGAATTCAAAATATTTAAAGAATTTAGGAAATTCAGAGAATTTCAGGAATTTCCGAGCATTCAGGGAATTGAAGGTATTCAGGAAATTGACAGAATTCAAGGAGCTGAGAAAATTTCGGAAATTTAAGAAATTGAAGGACTCCAAGGAGTTCAGAGAATTTAGGGAATTTCGAGGAATTCAAAAGCTTTCAAGAATGTTAAAAGAATACGAAGAATTCAAAGAACATCAAAGCATTCAAAGGAATTCAAAATAATTTTAAATAATATACGAAACCAGAGAGTATGAATTACTAAGTTTACTGTGTATGTATAATAAAAGCCAGGGGCCATCTAAAAACGTAAAGTGGTCGCTTTAGACGTACACTCCGAGAGAAGTTCTTTTTACATGGAGATACCGATATGCTCTAAGAACTGTGATAAAATCTGAAGATTGAAAGGAACTCGGAATCGAATTCTAGTTGAATGTAAAATCTCGTCGGGTGTCGACACTTTTGAGATAAATTCTGTCAGACCTCAGAAGGGATTTTCGATTTCCCATTTTGCAGAATATTTTCTCAATTCCTGTATGTCAAGATGCCACGTGAAATAGCAAGAGAGTGAAAATCGATTGGCACTTTGGACAACAAAGAGGCGTCGAGCGTATGTCGAATTCACGAAGGGTCGTCACCGTGTTTGATTAAGCTTCCAGGGCCAGGGCTTGGTTCGTTCGGATTCATATATATGAGTACGCACGTGGTGGAGAGTAACGCAATACGATTGTATTTGCACTGTGCGTCAGAACGTCCCTTCGAGATTTCGGCTTCCGTTAATAAACCGCCCTGAGGTTACGATTAGAATTGAGCGGCGTCAGTGCACCCTCTTCAACTCCTATAAGTATCATATTACTTACTATGGGCATTTTTCGACCAATTGTCCGTAGCCAACGGCGTGAGAATTAAGAGGCGACGGTATGAATAAAATTAAAGTGACGTACTTCGTTATTCTGTGTTCAAATAGAAGGAAGGAGATAAATGTTACTTTCAAAAGAAAGCTCAGCTAGACTAGTGATGGATAGTATCGGACCACCAACCGGGTGAACTATTAAAAATTAGCCTAAATTTTAAAAGGCGATAGCGCCGTTAAAAATATAGATACACATATTTTTGAAAATCTTTGTAAAGCTTATTGTATTCTGCGTAAACAGAGTACGAGTTCAAGTAATTTGTCCTTGTGGGTATTAAATTATCACGTGAGAAAGACAAAAATAAAATTCCGATTTTTAAGGAATTTTGTACTTTAACTTCAAATCTTGGCAATTTATCATGCTCGCACAAGAAAATCATTATTACATGAACCCTTGAAGATTTCTGAATGTTTGATGGCTTAAATAGAAGCTGCCAAATGTTGAAGAAGTACAAAATTCCTTAAAAATCAGAATTATATTTTTGTCTTTCTCACGTAATAATTCAATACCCACAAGGCCAAATCACTTAAACTGGAGCTCATTTAACGCAGAATTTAATAATGTTTCCAAGGCATTTCCAAAACTGTTCTTATCTTCATTCTGGAAGGCGCTCTCAACGTCAAGGCTAATTTTTAATAGGTCACCCAGTTAGTGGTCCGATACTATCCGTCGGTAGTGTACGTTATTTGAGAAACTTTCAGATGAGCAAACATATATTTCGAACAAACATTGTTTATTATGCCGTTTTTGTGAATTAATTTTTACATGTAAACTATTAAAGAAGTCGACTAAGGAAATGTAAAAGAAAGTGAATATGCTTAGGGGAAACCAGTACAAAATGGATAGAGAAACTTTCAATGTCATGATATTGATAAATGGTAAACAAGTGGGGAAAGTATTACATGCCAAATTAAAGCTGGAACATTTATTTTTAAAAAAACAATGCTATCAAATGAATTACATTAGCCATACATCCTATATATTATACTTTTTCAAGGCGTTATAATTTTATTCGGATGTTGCTCTTCTGATAAGAAGTGACTATTCACATTTTAAGCCTTTCCGAACAATTATTATTATCGTCGAAGGACATTACGTAAAAATTCATGAAACAATAATCAAAAACTGTTATTCAAAAACGTTTTTTGATTTGTTCAGTGATTAATGTGCAATCATGACAGTCATTGCTACCAACTATCATGGACAAAAAAACGAATAATTTTATTTCGTGATGTTAATAACAGGCATCTAGTAAATCATTGATTTGAAAGCTGTTCGGTTAGTAGCACTTACATTTTTGTGCTCGTAACCTGATGAAAAAATTACTTTTATAATCAAGTCTAACAAACTATAAAAATTGTTTCCATATAGCCACTCATAAAAATACTACTGAACTTTTGTTTAAAACCATGTCACTTTTTTTCGTTATTCAGTTCGCACTGCAATCCACCACGTACTGGTCTCCCCTATTCATTTATTCATTTTTTTAGATGAGGGGATAAATTGTTTTAGATAAGAAGCTCATGAAAAACAGAATAAGAAAATGTGACCACCAATTTTTCGTCAAAGGTAGAAATAAAGTTTTCAATACCATAAAACTGTAAAGTTTCAGAAACGTGAAATATATCAAGTTAATATATATGTATATCATTGCTAGCAGGATAAATTTTTATCTATATTTCTAAATTAGTAAACATATCAAACTACCAAATTTATTATATATGCTTTTTATTGGCGGATGCTAAAGTTTTTATTCTCCGTTTACTATAGGCGTTTTTGATGCCCGATGCTAGATTTTTTTTATGTCAATGATAAAGATTGTTATTGTGTATTTCTAAGGCTCTATATTAACTTTTGTAAGAGTTTATTACTATCTGTTAATGTCCGTTGTTATTTTCCGTTCGTCGGCTTCTTCTTTTTAATCGTTTTCAATGGGTTTTTATTGACCGCTATTTCCTGTTATTAGGGGTTGATACTGTGCATTATTGAAAGATTTTATGTCACTTCCCTAAGGTTATTTTTCGATGATAGGGGTTGCTATTGTACATTGCTAAGAGTTGTTTTTGATCGTTTCCGGGATTGCTTGTTATCTGTTTGTAAGAATGGTTTTAGATCTTTTTTAGGGTTTTTCTTGTTTGGAATTTTGTTATTGTCCAGTGTTGAAGGATTTTATTGACCGTTGATAAGGTTGCTGTTTTCTTATGCTAGAGGTTGTTATGGTTCATTGCTAAAAGTTGTTTTTTATCGTTGCTAAGTTTTTCTGTTATTTGTTATTTTATATCGTTTTTAAAGTTTTCTTCCGATAGAGGTTGTTTGGGTTCATTGATTATATTTGTATGGGTTTTAATGGGGTTTCATTGCCTGCTACTAAGCATGCTTCTAGGGGCGGTTACTATTCATTACTGTAGGATTTTATTAAACTTTGCTAAGGTTGCTGACCGATAATAGGAGTTGTTATTTTAACTATCTGAGTGTTGTTCTTTATTGTTAGTGGACTTTATTGTTATCCGTTAGTAAGGATGGTTTTACATATTTTGAGGGTATTCTTGTTTATGGTTTTGTTATTGTTCAGTGCTGAAGGATTTTATTGACAATTGCTAAGGTTTGTGTTGTCCGATGAAAGTGGCCATTATTGCTCGTTGCTTATGAGTTTTTTTTTTCAAACTCGGTTTTAATAGCCATTCATTGTCCGCTACTGAGTCTTCTGCCAGGGATTGTTACTATCCATTACTGTATGATTTTACTGAAAGTTGCTAAGCTAAGTTGCTTATGAATAATAGGGGTTGTTATTTTACATTGTTAAGAGTTGTTTTTATCACTTTTGGTATTTGCTCTTATACGTTAGTCAGAACTTTTTACTGTCCATTGCTAGTGGTTTTCATATAGCATTGCTAAGGTTGTTGTTGTTCAATGATAAGGGTTGCTTTTTCTATTGTTAATGGTGTTTTTTTTGTTACGGTATTGAGTAGATCTTTATGAGTAATTAAAATTGATGTTTGTTGTTTTCTTTACGTGTTCTTAAATCAATACTTTTAATATATTGATTTTTTCACAACTCAGAAACAATCAAAAATTTTAAAATATTGATCAAAACCATGTAAAGAAAAACAACTAACATCAATTACAATTATTGTCAATAGTCCTTGCTATGGCTTTTATGGACCACTTTGTTGAACTGTACAAATGTTGTTGTTGTTCTTTGCTAGGGGCTTTTATTGTCTATTCCTTATTTTGTCATTGACAACGAGGTAAAGGTTGTTTTCTATCATATTCTGGACATCATTGCCCCTTGTTAAGCATTGTTTCTTAAGTATTTCTATTGTACTTCTATTGTTAACATTTGTATTTTATTGTTTCTAGGATTGTTATTGTCCATTGCTAGAGATTATTACTGTCCATTTCAAGACGTTCTCGTTTGTTCATGTTCCTTCCTAACGGTTGTTTCTATATTTTCTAGGGGTTGTTATTGACACTTGTCAAAGATTATTCTGCTATGCAACACAAGAAAGCGGTAACTACATTTGAGAATTGTCACCTAATTCAAAATTGTTTACCATTTAAATATATTGGAAAAAAATGCGAATCGGTGGTCCAAATATTGCTTTCTTGTTTTGCACGGAGCTATTGTTCTCTACTCGGACTAATCCGTCAAACTTATAATACGATCTTAAATTTTTGGTAGAGTTTTGAAATACACAAGCACAAGCATCAGTTTTTATCTTATGTATTCTTTTCAGCACAGAACGCTAAGTTGTCCAAATCATTTTTCTAGGTAAGCTATACAAAAATTATTTTAAAAACGCAACAATGTCTATTTGTAGAAACTACATTTTCTGTTTTTGTTTCCTCAGACGCTTGTATTTGTTTTAGTGTATTTTTCTTAGTTGGAAGCTCTCAGATATTCAACACATTTTTTAATGTCAGCTAAAAAAGGATTATAATGTACAAAAATAGAAATTAGGAAAATGTTATTCACGAAAACAACAAAATTATGAAGATAACAATTTTTTTGAATACGCAATTTGCTACCATGCTCAACCAAGCCATCTAAGAATCAACTGCAAATTAATTATATTTTATTAGAGGGTCCTAAGAAACATATGCTACTTTTTTCATATTAAAATTTTTTTTTTCTATGAAGATTCATTATTTTAGTTGAAAATTCATCTCTTTGGTTATTATGAACCTAACCATCTTGTAGAGAATTCTCCTATTTTGTTTGAAAATTCAATTATTTAGTTAAAACTGAACTTTTTTGTGGAAATTCGTCTTTTTGGGTTAAAAATTCTACTATTTGGTTGAAAATAAACTTTCTTTTATAAAAAATTTATATTTGCGCATTGAAAATTCGACTATTTTGTAGAAAATCCTTTTCCTTGGCTTGAAAATTCAACAATTTGTTTAACCATTCTAAAATTTTGTTCAGAAGTTTTTTTGTTGTTGAAAATTCAACTGCTAGGTTATACGTTGAACTACTTTGTCAAAAATAGATTTTTGTAGTTGAAGATTCATAATTTTAGTTAGAAATTCATCTATTTGGTTCAAAATGTAACTATTTTGTTGAAAATGCAATATTTTTATTTGAAATATTAAGAATTTAAAGCGTTTTAATTTGAATTTAGTATTGCATACTACCTAAATTAATTTTATTTAAAAGAATTTATTTTCCTATTTTCGTGAAAAATGTCTTTTAAAAGCATGTTGTTTTCTAAGGTCTTGAATTTCTTTTTATGATTCTTGAAATATGAATCAAAACCTTTAAAAGAGGTTAATAAAGGGGAAAATTGGGTAAAAATTCTCGATTTGATATATTTTAGGGGATTTTTCAAATTTAAGAGGAAAAGGGGAAAAGGGAATAAAAATGGGACGGACTATGGTCCCTAACATTGTGATTCCCAAATTGCTATACTAGCTGAAATCTGTCAAATTATACTTCACATTCCAACGATGCTTTTGAAGACTTTTTCATTGGTTTCACAGTCTTCTATGATGCATTCTTTTATATGAATTTCAAAATATCTTGGAAGATAATTTGAAACTCATAACCCAATAAACTGAAATAACGTTGAAGCTAAAGCTTATAAATTGAAATATTACAGAAAATACCTGGCGATAAGGAAATTCCATTTTAGATTATCCACGGAGTCGAAATTTCTTGAGCAATACATCGACTTTACGGAGCAATATCGATATTCGAGGGATGTGGATAAGTGTAGAAAGTTGAAGATGTATTTGTCAGAGTATATCGCGAGCGAGCCAATGAAATGGTTCACGACTGACGCCTTCTCGGTCGATGGTTTTCCTTGCAGGATATGACCCGAGGCAGTGCACCGATTGGATCTCGCAGCCACAGATAGCGATAGGACGTGTGTACACTTATTTACAGCCCGGTTACACCCCGGTGCGTACTTAGCGAGCCGCGATATCAGTATGTCTCATTGGATATTCAACAAGACCTGACATAAATCACGATCACTTCTATCTTAAACTGCTGTCCGTGTAGAATATTATCAGGGAACTATTCGGGGCCAGTTAGACCGTCCTGACAGTAAATGTGGCGCTGTCAAGACAGTCTATTATGGCGCTGAGTAGAAGTAAAACCTTTCTGTATGATCTGTTAGAAATTTCTGTAGGAATGTTCAGAGACGCGTCACTAAAGCTTTATGCAGAAACCGCTTCTAATTTTTCCTAAACAGGAACAGAAATTTCAGCAACGGTAACTGTATAAAGCTTTAGTCAAATGTTTCAGAAAACTCTGTTACAATTTAGTAATTTTCAGTTATTGTAACTGAAAATTTCAAGCGATTAGAAAATTGCTTCAGTTCATTAATTTTAATATGAAATATGTTGTCTATATTTGTCCTGACAATATGAATATGTAGTAAGAAAATATGAGTCAAGTTAATATAAACACATTTGATTCATTGAGTCTCTTATACAAAAAATCATTTAAATATATGAAAACCATATACTGCAAATTTATATTACAATTCTTGAACTAACAGAACGACTCAAAATTACAGACATAACCTATCCAGCCAAGAGGGCGCCATTTGACGTAAACAGCAAGCTCACCATTAAATTGAAACCTAGATTAATTATTAATTTACGCAGCTGCTGCCAGTCACTTGCGGTCCTGATGTACCTTTTTGGAAGTTCATTTACGAGGCTGATGATCGCAGTATCATGTAACTATTTTATTGCGAAGAATAGATTTTCAGAATTAGATAAACGAACGCGTAGATAGGACAACTTGGGAGGCGCTTATAAGTAATAAAGATATAGAGGGTGCATGGAGTATGTTACGGGATATCATTGTTAAAACTGCGACCGAAGTGTGTGGTACGGCGTTTGTAGGAAGAAAGTCTGGTAATGCATGGTGAAATGATGAAATTGAGGCAGCCCGTCAAGAAAAGAAAGAAGCGTGTAGATTTTGAGTCAGTGAGGGTACGCGTTAGCTTTCGCAGATGACAAGGTTTTTATAGCAGAATCAATCGAAGACTTGCAAAGAATGTTAAGTAAACTAAATACAAGCATAAAGAAGATGGGCCTCAAAATTAACGTAAATAAAACAAAAATCATTTTGTTTGAAGGAAAAGGTGAGAAAAACAATGTGCAACATTGTCCTCAATGATGAGAGATTAGGACAAGTTGATAAGTACGTATATCTATTCACTAGTGACGGGAAGATAGATGGGGAGTTAGATATGCACATAAACGAGGGTAAAAATGTTATCGGTAGAGCAGGGTCCATTATCAGAAGTAAACACATTTTAAAAAAGCTAAAATAGCTATACATAATCCTATATGTGTACCGACTGTACTATACGGTAGCGAGACATGGACCTGTCAAGAAAAGGACAAGAGCAAAATTATCGTGATTGACATGAATTTCCTACGCAACATATGCGGGAAAACACTGATGGACAAAGTGAGAAATGAAATAATCCTCAAAGAATGTGGTGCAAAAGAGACAATAGTTGACGTATGGGAAAGAAGTCAGTTAAGATGGTTCGGACATATTGGAAGAATGAAAGGTGAACGACTGACAAAACAAGTGTATAAAGGTAAAGTAAATGGCAGTATGCCCAGAGGCAGACCGCCGAAATAATAGTTAGAATGTAAGAATGAGACCTTAATCCGAAGAGACATAAGAAGCCATAGAAACACGAGAGCTTGCATGAAAAAATGCATGGACGTGAAGGAAGCTAGAGAATTATGCCAGGACAGAAAGTGTGGCGCCAAATACTTCATAAGGAGAGTGTCAGTAGCTTCTAGGTCGTTGCCTTTACTCGCGATTTCAAAACTTTTTTCCGATTCTTCTTATCGTGCAAATTTCGAATTCTTTTCACGCTTGAGATAATTCAATATCAGAAAAAATAGGTTCAATGCATCGTTATAATTCAACACAACCTTTTACAGTGCATTACTGCCCATGACCACAAACACCATGCTTTGTTCGCTTCTAACGTGATCGTGAAGCACGAAGTGCGCAGTTACTAACTGCACACTTCTTTCGGTTACGATTTTTTATATTTCTGTTTCCATTTAGGAATTTTAGGAAACTGTTTGTAATTTTTAGATAACGTTTCTGAATGTTAACACAGATTCAGTAAATTTACTATAAACGTAACTGAATTTCGTTTCCAGCAAAATCATTCCGTAAATTTCAGTTATTTTAGTATCCTTAATGTGTCGGAATTTACTGAATATTTCTAACAGTGTAGGCAAATGCTAATCAGGACAAGCTAATTTAGCGCTAGTCAATTGGACTATTGAAAATCTATTTGAAATGGTTGACCTTAAAAAAAATTTCAAAGACGGTCTAGATAATGAGAAAAAAATTCTTTCTTGTTAATGTTTGATCCTGGCAGGCTAGTCAAACCCGATTAGGGCTCAAAAGGACTGACTAGAAGATGAAGACCTTATTGGACCTTATTGATCCTTATTGGACCACCTCAAAATCAGAACTATAGATAGAATTTTTAAGCTGCATTTTAATTTTTGCATAAAAATGTTTTTACGACTTTTTGTTGAATTCAAAACAATGTTTGAATAGTAAAAATAAGAGTTCATTCAAACCGATGCCCCCCCCCCCTTGCAGTTAGATGAAAAAAAGAGGTCGCTACATAGGTTCTCAGGCCGAAAACACGACTTCTTAACTTTTTTTAAATTATATTTCCACAATCGTAATTATTCCTTTGTTCAATGCAATTATATTATATAAGTTAAATGAAGAATGAATAATTAAATCCTTTATCAGGGTTTTATAGTATATATTAGATTAAAAATGTTTTTTTTTCAATAAAATATATAATAGTAAAATATCACAGACTTTCTCTTTACAAAAATTGATCGATTATTTAATTATTTGAAAAATTTATTTCATTATTGTAGTAAAACAAGTATTGTTTAAATTTTATTTTTTCAATACCAGAAATAACTGTTGTCAGTAAAGTTAGCAATATCTTCTAAAAGTTTCACAATTCGAAAAAAAATTTAGGGATTGATTTGATCTTTTAATCTTACGTTTATCATAAAATCGCAACTTAAAAGGATCTTAATATCCATCTTAAATTTTTTGTATGCAAATTTTTGTTAGAAAATTGAAAAAAAAAGGATTCCATAAAACACTCTACTGTATGAAAATATAAATATTTTACTACAAATTATATACAGTACTTCATTACTTTTTTTTAAACCAGTAAAGTAAAGGTATGCATAATATTGCCATAGCATAGCATAGCATAGCATAGCATAGCATAGCATACCATGCCATACCATACCATACCATACCATACCATACCATACCATACCATACCATACCATACCAGACCAGACCAGACCACACCACACCACACCACACCACACCACACCACACCACACCACACCACACCACACCACACCACACCACACCACACCACACCACACCACACTACACTACACTACACTACACCACACCACAACACAACATAACATAACATACCATACCATACCATATAATAATCCTTCAGAAACACAAAAATGTATAATTTTCACGTATAATTCGTTAATAAAATTCATTAAACAAGTCAAAAATTCAACTAATCAGTTGAAAGTTAAACTAATTTTTTTTTATTCATCACTTTAGTTGAAAATAAATTTCTGTGGTCGGAAATGTATTTTGTTAAAAATTCATTTCATTTTTGGTTGAAAATTAATTTTGCAAACTGAAAATGTTACTATTCCAATTTTGGTTGAACATTTAAACTTTTTAGTTCAAAAATCAATTATCTGGTTGAAAATTCATCTTGTTCAGTTAAAAATTTATAAACGTTCATAAAAGTTTGTCTTTTTTTGTAGAAAATTAATCTTCTTGGTTGCAAAACCATCTTTTTGGTGGAAAATTCTACTATTATGTGTAAAGTGGAACTCTTTTGTTGAAATGCTTTTTTTTTAATGGCATGTTAGTTGGTAATTAATCCTTTTGGTTGAAAATTGAACTTTTTCGCTGCAAATTGGTTTTTTTGTTCTTTGAGAATAAATTTTTTTCTACTGAAAAGGTAACTATACAAGTTTTAGTTGATAAATTTATATTTTTAACTGAGAATTGATCTTCCTAGTTTAGTTGCATCTTCAACCAAAAAAAAGATAAAATATCTACCAAAACAGATGCAATATAAAAACCAAAATATATATATTTTTTTTTAATAAAAATAAATTACAATCAAGTTGTTGAATTTTTAACTCGAAATTATGAATTATTAACGAAAAAGTTAATTTTGAATCAAATAGTTCAATTTTCTACGAAAATAGTTCACTTTCAAACCAAAAAGGATGACTATTTAACAAAATTATTGAATTTTCAACATAAGAATTAAATTTTTAACCAAGTAATACAATTTTCAACAGAAAAGGTGAGTTCTCAACTAAAAAGTTGTATGTTTAACCAAAAAATACAAAAAGTATATCAGCAGAAATGAATTTACAACCAAAAAAGATTTTTTAGCCAAGCAAGAAAAAAAAATCAACCAAATTGTTGAATTTTTTAGCCAAAAATGCGAATTTTCTACAAAACAACATTTTCATCAATAAGTATAATAGTAGACGTTTCAACCAATGATCGTTATATCTTTTTATTGGGTTTTTTCAATAATTGAGTTCGCATTCAAGTGGAAAATAACGAAAAATTTTGATTAATTTTCAATTTTTGTACATCATGTAATGAAATACGCAAAACGGCGTATTAGAGATAACTAGGTTAGCTGTGTTTGCAGAAATAAGATTTTGGAAATCGAACATAATATGCAAAACAGTAGCATATATTTGTTTAATCTAATAAAGTATAATTAATTCAAAGTCGATTTTTATAATGTGCTTCTTCTATATAATATAATTTTTCAATTTTTTTTGCACTATAATCTTTTCTTAGCCGACATTAACAAATTTTTTTAACATTTAAGAACTCCAAATTATTTCTTGCCAGCTTACTTAGAAAAATAGTTTGAACAGCTCAGGGTTCTGTACTGGAAGCAATACACTAGAAAAAAAATTATGAGAATAAGGAATCGAAATCTGTCTACTGATGAAAAAAACATTTTAAAAATTCAAACATAAGCATATATTCTTAAATTTTTTCTGATATATTTTTAGTAGTAGTAATAAAATGTTTTTTAATAATAAATGAAATCCCATTTGCCGGAACAAATGGAATGTAGATAACTTTACTGACAAAACATGTATTTACAGGTTTAGCTCTCTTATAGAACTAAGAGATGAAATCTAGTAGCTTGGAAATACAGTCCGAATTTGAATGATTTACTTCATTTTGCTTCTCTTTATTTTTTTACAGATTTTTTTGTAAATTTCATTTCTATAAATTTTATTGCAATGTTTATCTGAATGATTCGCTCAGAGCAACTAGCATGATTCTCTGGAGAGAAAAAGAAAATTATTGTGCAGATACGTCAGTTTCTTTGTAACTACAGTTCATTGTAACTACAGCTACAATGACTTTTCCCCCCTTGGGAGCAAAGCGGGGTGCATTTTAAAGTAAATTTGTCTGGGTTCAAGACTTTAAGTTCAAGTTCGGCTAAGGTTCTCAAAAATATTTAATTCTTTCTACCTTCAGAATCTTCTTTTTAATATATTTTTGTTAAAATTGCATGAAACATTGAAAGAAAATATCAAAATTATAATAATGTGTATTAGCTGAAGTTTGAAAGTTTAGAACGAGGGGTTAGTTACTCGGATTTCTGATGTACACCAGATTGCAAGATTGCAAGATTGCATGGGATTGCACAAGATTGCAAGAAAAAAATTTAAGATTCAAAAGCTAGATGGAATAGCCCTATTTATTTCTCAATCGTTATTAAAGAATTCATCAGAGAATATGCACTTGTCGTGGAATTGTCTCGTCTTGTGACATTTACTAGTTAAATAAACTACCAAATAATTCATACAAGATGACACAATTCCATGGTAAGCCATTTACAATGTAAATTGTGCTGAGTCCTTTATGGGCAGATGAACTGCAAGTTTTGATCGAATCAATAATAGATTTAAAAAGGTACACAATCGAGGATTCGAAACGATTGAACTTTTAATATTTTTCAATGAAATGAGCATCCTATGTCACAAATAAAAGGAGCTATTACTTTTCCATTTTGTATTTCTTCTTTCTTTTCATATTGATTCCTCGATTGAATTTATAATTTGATTTATCCCATACTTCAGTTAAACGTTATGGATCTCAACGAAGTTTGGTGGATTGAAGCAGAAACCGCAATTGAAGCTACAATTCCGTTGTACTTAAAAAATTTACTAATGATGACTGGGTTTGATAATCTTCCATCCCAGGAAGGTCTTGACACTGAGCAAATGAAATGATGGAATCTTTTGCTCAAACCGAGATGGAGAATCTTATTGATCCCGAAAGACCATTGACAGACTACTATGGGATTTACGGGAAATTTCCAAGTCACAGGATATTATAAAAAGAACTGCGAGATTACTGCCGAAATTTGAAAAACGTAAAATTACTTACGAATGAAACCAATGAGCGAAAAAAGTTGACCAAAGATTCAGTTGAAAGCGATTTTGGAGAAGAAGAGAAACATGTCCTGAAACTGCTGAAAGACTGTATAAATAGGCTATCAGCAATACAAAACCATATTCAACGCATCGGTTGTAAATAATATTAACGAATTGAAGGCCCCAGTAACACTGAAAGAGCCAGGTAAAGATCTTTCAAGTGAATCAAAATGCATATTTTGCTCATCTGCAATAAAAATCAGTAAAGTTCAAGGTCGTTGGTATATATCAAACTATACGAAACATCTCTGAGATCAACACTTAAAAGCAAAGAAAAAAATTGACAAAAATCAAAGTAAAATGTCGAATTTTGGTTTTAATACACGGAAAAAATTTATCCGTGAAGAAGTCACGAACTTGTAGCTAGGTCTCGGATACGAGATAAAAAAATGAAACATTAAATCCTTATTTCTATGAGAAATATATGGATAAATTTCGAAGTTTCTTACGAACAGTTCGAATTTCCTACGAACAGTTCCTGAAAATTTCAGACTGAAATAAAAAGAGGAAAAATTTTATTTGTGCGATTTAATTTTATATTAATTTATAAATTCGCAACTCAGAAGATTCGAACCTCAAACACTGGTGACTCACCAGTTTCTAAACATAAACCAGGAGTGCGTAAACACGCGCAGCCATCGAGGCCAAACAAAATAGGTATTATAAAACTTCTAGCCACTCATCCGACGAGCTCGAGATACACATACGAGCGCACACACGCACCGCGCGTGTGTGCGTGGGCCACGTACAAGGAGACTTAGTTTCGAGTTCCCAGATTTGTCGGGCAAGCTCGTGAGTGCTCTGAGAATCTTTTCCCAATCAGTCGTAATATTTTTGTAATTATTCACGTAAAAAAAAAGTGATGAACCGTTTTAGAATTTTCACATCGAGTTCGTCAATCTTTCTCAAAGTTCGTAGGTTATTTACGAAAGTACATAAATATCCGATGAATTTTTCTCATATCCGAGACCTAGCTACTAGTTCGTGACTTTTTTACGGATAAATTTTTTCCGTGTAGTTTAGTTCAGAACAAAAGATCGGAAATAGAGACAGTTCCAGATGCAGATGATCCATCCATTGCGACTCAATAAAGAAAATCAATTCTCAACCAAAAAAAAAATCCATGGAAATTTCAGCAAAATAGTCAAATTTTCAACCAAATAGTAGAATTTTTAACGAAACGAGATAAACTCCGAAACTAAATATGGTAGACTTTTCAACAACAACAAGTTAACTTTTAACCAAGAATAGTTCGATTTTCCTATTGGGTTCTGTGAATTCAGTTTACATTTAAGCGAAGAAATGCGAAAAAGGGAAGTTTCGTGAAACCAGGCAAAAAGGAATTCTTGAAAAAAGGAATGTTCGAAAAAAGGGGAAAGAGGGAATAAAATGTGTCTTCAGAAAGTGTACTAAACCCCCACCTAAAATTGGTAACATAGTTTATGGCTGACCACTAAATCTCTTAACTAAGTTAATACTTGAATTATATAAATGTTCTCAAATGAAAAAACTGTCTGAAGAATTTAATTAAAAGTATTCTTATACTAGTATCAAATAGTTCTGGGATCTGCTTCAATGCAACTTGACATTTTTAGGGGCGGAGTGGGTTCACCGAAATATCTGTGGACGCTCCCCTATTACATATCGTCGGCCTAAAGTACTACGTTATGTCCCTCAACTGTCAAATTGAGAAAATGAGCTTCGAACTTTCACCACATTATACTCTGTTAAAATGTTGTTAAAGGGAGAAATAATTTGATTGGTTAAAAATAATGCGTGATCAAGAAAATATATGAACACAAATTTTAATATTATTATGGACGTGTTTTAGCTGGTGTGGAAAATTGGTTTTGGACATGGCGTAATATGAGATTCAAAAAATTTATGTTTTTCAGAATTATAGTACGCTATGTCCACAAAATATTTTTAATTAAACTATCTATAATTAAAACTTTAAGTAAAAAGTTCAACGGAATAATAGTTTACATTATTTTATTGTATTACACACCTTGAATTAAAATGAGTTATTCCCAAATTATCGACTTTCGAGTAATATTCTAATGGTTATTCAATTTAGTGATGCATGTCGATCATTTTTGGGCAAAAAAGAGATTTGCTTAAAACATAGTTAGACGGAACTGAAATCTAATGGAGATCAAGAATTTGTAATGAAAAAAGTCGATCGAGACGAGACGATCATCTTGACTGAGTGATCGTTGGTCTCGATGTGATGAGTATGGTGTTCAAGGTTTTAATTCAATCTGACGAGATTTTGGAAAAATTGTTAAGTGATCGACATGCATCCTAGTTACTCTCAAGGTTAAATATAATTTTTGAATATGTATTTCTCAAATTGAAGTCAGGTCATCTAAATTAAATTTGCGCTACAACGTTTGCATTTGTTCACTTATAATAATGAAAAGAAGGACATGGCGTAATATAATTCTAACTTTGATTAACGCCACTACATATTTTAATTGTTTATTGCAACTTCTTAGCGTGTAAATTTCAGGGAAAACATTGTTTCGAAAAAAATGTTTAATACTTGCTGAGCCTAAAACTAATGAAGGATCCAAATTTTCAAAAAGTGGACATGGCGTAGCATTAGTCTATCTAGGGCTTAGACCATAGTCGAAAAGAGTGTCGAATTTGGCAAAACAGTTTAACAGGCCTCTACTTATAGGCCCGAAGACTGATTTCACTTGTTGGTTGCTTTTAAGGTGCTTCTACACCTCTGCATGCATGCTCGCGCATACGCATGCATTTGCAAGCGGGTTTTTCAACCTTCGATAAATCTAGTAATATTGTAGTAATTTTATAGCAATATTTTACATTAGAAGGAAATGACTAAAAGATAACTGACATATTAGTAGATGTATCCAAGGTTGGAATGACCGCTTGCAAATGCATGCGTACGCGCGAGCATTCATGCAAATGTTTTAAAGCACCTTCACCCAGGCCCTCCAAGGCTCCATGCGTTGCTTGTTAGAAAGTTCTGGTGGCTTTGGGTACAAAATACCAGTACTCGTCCCCTGGAGGCGCCACATTTTTCCTCAACACAGACAACCCTTCTAGAAATAATCGATTGGACACGATTCGTAACGAGTAATAGTGATCAAAAGTTGAATCGGTTTAAATAGTTGCTAATTGTGTCAATTGTTTCCAATCGGGTTGAATTGAGTAAATGCACTTGCCTGCAGTGCGCCCTCTGTAGTTTTCGTTTTTAACTCACAAACGCGCATGTGTTTATAGGTTGGAAATTAAATTTTTAACAATTCAACAAAAATTTCAAGTAAAAAGAATAAAATGTTTGTTCAGGCGGTATACCGAATGACGAGTCGAAATTATATGGGTTAACGGTACGTAAAAATCATGCCATGTAACGATGTAACAGTGATGTAGTGTCTTTATCAAGTAGGCAGTAGTAGTTTGATTTAGCGAGTATATATTATTGTAAAACATTTATTTACTTGTTTTTAAATTCATATTGTTGACATTTTTTTGTTTGAAAGCGTAAAAAACCGCTTGTAAATAATTATCGCAATATCAAAATTCTTTAGTGACAACTTAACCTCTGATTCAGAATAATGGATACCCAATTGAAAACGATTGGAATCATCAGAACGTAGGAGGGCGCCAATATTTTGAAACGCGGACTAAATAAAGTGCAGGTAACTCATTCAATTCTTTTAATTTTTAGTAGGAAAAGTTATCCAATCTTTTTAAATGCCTTGCAGCATAACAATTTTGAATTTATAAATAAGTTTGATTTGAAATTCTCGAAAATTTCTAGTTTTAAATATTTAAAATACTCAATTTTGAATATTTGAAATAATTTGGCTTGCAATGCCTAATCTTAAAATATTTGAATTTTAAAGGTTTCAAATTTTTTATTTCATAGTATTAGATTGTTCAGAAGGTTTTATGCAATTAAAAAGTTAAATAAATTAACAATAATTGACAGAAATGGACCTGGAGATTTAACTATTTAAAAACTGTTACAGACTGAACTATTTTTAAATTTAAACATTAAAAATGGTAGTATTTCCAGGTGAAATAGTTCAAAATTGTATTAAATACATGCAGGAATCATAAAAAATTAATTGTTTTTTATACAAAATTATAGACAACGAAATTAATAATTTGATGAAAAAACTTCACCGCATTGGCAAAGTTGTTGATAACAGCACTCTCAGCTCGCGGAAATTATAACAAAACATTTATTTAATTTTTTTCATGAACATATTGCTTAAAATGTGTTATCTCGAAAAAAAAAATAAACCTTTTCAAATAATTCCCGCGTGACGAAAGTGCTGCCATGAAATTGCCACTTCATAACCTCGAAATCCTACTACCGATTGGCCCGATTGGGAAGGATTGAAACTTTGCAACACTCAATCGTTCCCAGTCTGTCGTCAATGATGAGACGCACACAAACGCTTGGTGGATGTGGCGTCTCATAATTGACGGCAGTCTTGTTTGTGTTGAGGGAAATTGTGGCGCCCCCAGCGGACGTGTACTGGTACTTCGTACCCAGCGATACCAAAACCTTGTAACAAGAAAATGCATGAGGACTTGGAGGGCCTGCAATGGGACTCCGATGTTGTTTCGAAATCGAAAATCGAACGAACCTCTCTTTCTATCTCCACACGTTAGAAAAAAAGGTCCGTTCGATTTTTGACTTTCGATACGGTATCAGAGTCCCACTGCTGCTTTTACCGTCAGACACATAGCGGTAAATTGCCCCTGTTAATAATTTTCCAAATCTTCAAGGAGAAAATCCCGAAATTTGTGAATATTTTCCGAAAAATGGAAAAGACCAATTTGCAAAACTTTTAAGTATACCGGACGACTGTTGTTATACATAAATATAGATATAGCTACAGGAATAAATACACTAGTTTACAGTCCTTTTGCCCACCATATCTCACTATGATTTTCCTCTGTATTTTGGCCCATTAAACACAAAAATCACACTCAAACATGTTGTATGGAAGCGTTTTCGCGACATCAATGTTCAATTTTTTTTCTTCAATTTTCAGAGTTTTTCCAACGTTTTTGAGTATATCTCGAGTTCTCATTGACCGATTGTCCTGAACAATCACTCAAATTGAAGGCAAATAAATGCTCTACAACTTTCTGTTCTAAAGTTTCGAGATCGGCCCAGTAGTTCAGATGCTGGCGATTTTAATAAGTTGGCTAATATTCGCGATTTATATTCTTCCCAGGACATGTGCATTGTCGACCTCGATTTTTGCCAAAAAATTCAACTTGTTCAACATATTAAAATCACTAGCATCTAAACTACTGGGCTGATCTGAAATTTGAGTGCTTGTTCAGGAAAATCGGTCAATTAGAACTCGAGACATACTCAAAAACGTCGGATGAACTCTGAAAATTGAAATAACAATTTTGAACATTGAAATCTCGAAAACGCTTCCATAAAAAAATGTGTGCGTGTGATTTTCGTGTTTAGTAGGCCAAATACATAAAAAAAATCATATTAAGATGTGATGGATAGAAAAAAATTTTTAATTTTGTAAACTAGTGATAGAGACTCATAGAATAGAGAGTTATATAGTATTTTAGAACTTAATTTTGTCAACTAAAACAAATGTTTAGGATAAAAAGTTTTATGGTCCAACTAAATATTTTGTTTCTACATAATAACCATTCTATGCTTGAACAAACATAAACTTTGTTGATTCAAACAAATATTTTTTAGAACCTGCATATAATTAAAAAAAAAATTATTTACAATTAATGTAACAATAAATTAAGTGTGGCAGTATAGAAATAGATAATCAAAATTTTTCCGAAAATGGGTTTATTGCATTAAATTCTTTGAAAAATCAAATACACTTTGTGTTAAATGGATTTGTTCAAATTCTCATTTCTTAATGTAGTAATTAGCAAAAATTTATTTAAATTCAAGTTAAAATTTTATCTTAGGGTTCGACCGTGGTAATTATTTAATCGCTAGATTTAGATTTTCTCGGAACAGAACAATTTCTTAGTATCAAAAATTGATTATTCTGATTCAGCGTAACTGAATTTCGAGAGCAAGCTTCTATTTTTATAAAAAATTGAAAATTTGATTTCTAATTTGTACCTACCGAAAGCTGATTTTTAAAAACGTGTGAAATTATGACTCACAAATTCTTTGACAATTCAATCTGAATTGGCAAACATTTGTTGATCAAATCTTTTCCACCCACATTCAGAATCTGAACATTTCGGTGGTAAATTTTAATTTCTGGTGAAATTAACGATTTTTCATCGCAATTCGCAGCCAAGCCTATTCCAATTTGCGGTCAGTGTCATTTTGAGATTGTCAACTGACACATCTATTTCCTCCAAACTGAATAACTTCTTCTAATCAAATTTGTGACAATATATACATATTTTTTTAGATAGTAAAAAATTATCAACTGCTTGCTCAGAAGAGAAGGTATTGATAAAAGTATGGAAGTCAAAGGCGAGCAATATTTGTATAAATAATTTTGCCCGTAGGTGTGATGATGGTGAACGGCATTGATGTATTATGAATATACGGAATATGATATGCGCGGGTTATTGATACCGTCTAAAGTTTTTTTTCAGAGCTTCGTGCGTATCAAAGAACCGTAAATACGCAGAACAGCCATAGCCAACTTTGATGCAATGAATATGAATGAGCGTCTCTCGCTGTGAGGTCTTGAAATTGCAACGCAGATATTTGAACCCCGCAACTTGCATCCCCTCTTCTTCCTCTATGTAACTGCTACAAAGATGAGGCAGGGGGCTAGAGGGCTGAAACCGGCGCGGCTCGTCGGGGCGTCGAATCTCTCCAATCGGAAGTGACGTTATAATGGAACCGGCATTAGTGGTTTTACCACCCGGTTCCTGGACGAAAATTGCTTGAGAAAGAAGCAACCCCCTTTTAAATTGCTAAAATTGTTAAAATTGCTGAAATTGCTAAGAAGACATGGACAGAATCGATGCACTTTATTTGCCAAAATATTTAGACTAGGATGCCCCAAAAGTCAATTTTTTTCATCGCACACTGCAAATTGTCTACAATCACAAGAAAAATATTCCTTTACATAAAAACTGAATATGAGCATTGATAATAATTTTTTCATTTCTATTGATAGCATAGAATTTTAAAAATGTATTAGCAAGGATTGCGAAAAACATAATTTAATATTATATACTATTACGATTACATACAATTTGTCTTTAATTTTTCTAGAATAATTTGATTTCCCCGGGTAAAAATGTGACACATCCTACCTTGACCTTAACAAAACTTTTATAAAGTATAACTCATGAGGCTCATAAGTGTCACGTATCTGACTCTAATAACTACCTAAAAATGTAACTAATTATGATTAATTATAATCTAGAATGTTATCTTGAGATTCGTATTAATTTAAAATTTTTCGCCTGCAATTTTTAAATAATCCAGGTTTTCTCCTGAAGCATAATTTTAATTGAGTCTACCTTTTTTGAGGTTATGCTTTTTGATTTCTACAATTCTTTCGTTTTTGGAAACATTTCTACCACAATGAATATAAATTATTTATAATGTTGCCTCATCTATCTTCAACTGTCTGTTAAGTTAAATATATTTTTGTTCTTTCATCATTCGATATGATACTTTGTTTTCTTCTCAATACATAAATGCTACTAGTAGTACAATGATATTGGTAAAATATCGGTTTTTCTAGCTTCAACAATATTTTGTGAATAATAACTGAAAAAATTGTACAACTGCGTTTGGTGTTTTTTGCTAGATATTAATGCTCGGCTGAGTCAGGAATCACTAATGCAAAAGTACTTAATTTGATATTTTTATCATTCCAAGCCTTGTATAAGTACATAATAAAACGAAAGGGTGTATAGACTTTGGTCAAATTAATTATAGTTTATTTAATTTTTCAGTTCACTAATTCGAAATCCAAAGGCCAAATTCTATTTACAAATAATTGTAACAAAAAAATGGTTTATATTCGGAGTATTTCAGTCGACCAAATAAATTATATTTTGTTTACAAATAATGAACGATTTTTCATTTGAATATCTTAATGTAAAAATCCTCCATTAAAAAAAATTATAATCCAAAAAAATTATTTCATAACTTGATTTTGAGTTCAACCTTCCTATTTTTTCAAAATATACTAAAAAGTGCACATTATAGGATAATTTACCAACGTTTGAGATAAAATTACTAATTACATATTCATACGAAAGAATCTAAAAAAATATATGAATGCAAATAGTAGATATCAAAATGAATTATTTACAATATTATATTATAAAATGACAGAAAAAACTCATCGTGCGGCTATTTAATTTTCAAATGTTTGAAATATTAGTTGTAATTTTTTTTTAACTTTGTTAGAATAACATTATTTTATTGTAAGAAATTTACATATACTAAGACTTTGTATGTTTACAACAATATTTATAAATTGTTTTCTTATCTTCATTTACGAAGAAATCATTCGAATGAATGTTTCAAAACCTTGTTACATTTTCTCAGAATTTCAAAATTAAAAGCTTAGGAACTATTCTAAAAAATAACAATTTTTCGAATATTATTAAACGTTTACGATGGTCTCCAAAAGGAAAATAATTTATTCTTTACATTTGTATAATTATTTTAATTAATTAATAATAATCATATTATTAATCAACTGAAATTAATTTTGCTTAAAAAATTAAACAATGTGGATGTGCTATTTTAAGAAAGATTGGTTGTTCAAAATTACCCTCGAATTCAAATGAAAAAACTTAACATGTACATATACTATTCGATATCAGGAAATCGCTCTGCAGAAAGATCGAGATCCTCATGTAAAAAATACATCTGCGCACATGTTTTTTATCAGGATCTGAGGATTCAGGACACTGCTGCCGAGGCCCAAATCCTGAAATTCTTTTAGATATGCTACAATTTTTTACAGACGTATTTTTTCATTAGGAATTCTTGAAAATCGCTGTAGATATTCTAATCGAAACCTAATTATCTCAAAATTCAATTAAATTTTGTAATAATAATTGGAATAGTTAAATTCGTCTTTTCATGAAGAATCCTATGATATAAAAAACTCATTTTTGATAAAAATGCAGTTGTACAGTTTATTCATCAGGACACTAATGGATATTCATTCAATTAAATAATCTAACCAAAATAATATTTTGAAATTATTTTCCTTGAACAAAAAAATTAAAATTCTATAGAAATATATGATGATGCTATACTCGTTTAGATAGAACAAACATGCTTGGCAAAAGTTCAAGAAGTTAATTCTGAAAGCTAAAATTTTATGAATCCGTAACTATTTTACTTTTCTAAAAACTGAATTAAAATTATTTATTTTTTTTTCAAATTGTCTATTTGGAGATAGGTATGGAACCTTTCAATTTTCAATCAAAAAATAAAGAATACAATTTTGTATGCAAAGAATTGGAAATTTTACTATATTAGCTGAAGGTACTTACTAATGATATTCTATAATTGGGCAGACAAAAACTAGGAAACTAGTCTTAAAATAGATATTAATGATTTTTAAATATTTAATTATATGAAAGAAAGCAATCTATCGGATCTCATTTTCATTTAAAAACGTTTGAGTTTCGGTGGACACAAAATTCAAAAATTAAAATAAAATTTTGAAAGGAAATTAATAGTGTAATGCTAAACAATTCGACTCGACTCAAAACTGACGTCTGGACGTAAGTCAAAAGTAAATTTTTCGACAACGACTGAAGCTGTGATCAGAGCGACAAAATCTTAACCGACTCAGCAGTTTAGATACAGTCGGATTTTATTGAATTGATGCATAATGCTCACGAACGGTTTATTAAAGCTGAAAAAATATAACCGAAATCAATCTCACCAATCTAAACGTTGATTTGTTATCAAAATTGACAAAAAAATTTCTTATAAAGGAAGGGGATCTTACTAATATTTTTGCTGAGATCCGTTTTCCACGATGCATATTCTGCTTGCGTTTTCGGGAAATTGTACACAATTTTTTACATGCCTTTATTTCTGCATATTATTGTAATTTTTCTGAATCCCCTTGGGTCTTCAGAATTTTGATTTAAAAACTGTACAGGAAAATTGGAATAATACAGATCACTTTCAACTATATAAGCCTCTTTTATTAGTGACATGAATTGAATTTTTTTGTTTTCTATGATACTTAGATCAGTTTTTGGAAGTAAGATAACAGTTCATGATTTAGCTTATATTTTTGTTGACTGAAGGGTTTTCTGATTAATTTTATTTTTTTATTTCAATAAATTATCTTTCTTTTGAATGGGTACATTTACTTATTTTTCACTTAGATTCATGCAGTTTTTATTGGATTTTATATTTTAACTTCCGATAGCAACGGATATTTTCAAAATGAGTTAGATCCGTATTATTTTGATAATCATTATACATTGGAATCAATTTTGAGAATAATCAGACATGAATAATATGCTTTTTATTACAGAATTCAGTTGAGGATATGTAGGCCCTTTTTCGTGTTTAGTTACATTTTAACCAAAACTCTACTTAGGAAATCAGTAGTAACAGTCTGTATAGCGAGACGGCTAGGCAGAAATGTTTCGCTCTCAGGACGATTTTATTAACTGAATTCAAGTTTCTAAAAAATGTACCTAAGGCGCTTCTTTAAAAACCCGTAAATTCAATTTCAACATCTACAAAAACATTACCAAAAATCATACCGTTTTAAATATAGTAAGAAAAAAACACGCGTGCTACGCGCACGATTAATATTTTATTAGTCTCACGCAATTTTTAAATTAACATATAAAATTGATATTATTACACAATTTTTGTATTTTACAGTATTTAATATCTAATATAATAAAAGAAAAGCAAGGACAATATTTTTTATGATTGACGAAAATTGTTATCTTAACTTCAAATTAAAATTGTTCAACATTTTTTCTTTTGTAGCATAATGATTTTTGTTTAAGATAACCAATTTCCAGTGAAAAAGACTGAAATTACTAGCATTCAAATTTTGTAGAAAATTTTTCAAATTTCATGATTTTTAAAAAATACCAATTTTAGATGAAAAACACTGAAATAAAATTGGTTAAAAATGTGAGTCTTTTTCAAACTTAATGTTTTTTTGATTAAGATCAGCCATTTCTTCTGAAAAATGTTGACATAACTTTAAATTGTTCGAAATTTTATTTCCGGTGTAAAACGCCAACATAACTTCACATCGTTCAAAATTTTTGAATCTACTCTGAAATCTGATGATTTTTTAAAATGAAAAATACAAATTTTTGACGACAAAACTAACATAACATGAGAAAAAATTATTCAAAATTGTGAATCTTGTTTGAAATTTAACTATTATTGTTAGAAATAACTGATGTTTACTTAAACATCTTAGCATAACTTTAACTTGTTCAGAAATTTAATATCTTTCATAAACTCTATAGCAATTTCCGGTGAAAACAGCTAGCATAACCTACAATTGTACACACTTTTTAAGTTTTTGTTTGAATTATAATTTTTTTTTACTAAAAATGCCGAATTTCTGTGAAAAACGATGACACAACCCAAAATTGTTAAAAAATTGTGAATCTTTTTTAAAATACAATTTTTTTATTAAAAATACAAATATTTCACCAGAAACACTAATTTCATACAAAATAGTACAAAAATGGTAAATCTTGATCAAATGATAATTATTTTTCTTTAAAAATACCTATTTTTTATGTAAAACGACAATGTAACTTGAAATTGAAAAAAAATTGTCAATTATTTTGGTTAATAAATACCAATTTCAGTTTCTAGGCCCCAACATAACCTAAAGTTGTTGAAAAATTGTAAATATTATTCAAAATCTTATTTGACCATTTAGAAGTAGTTTTTTCTTGCGTTTAGAGATTTGAAAAGAAAAATTTTACCTTGTTTATATAAGAAAAACTTTTCTGATATTCGAAATACAATAATACAATATCTAGCGTATTTGGTCGCGTCTCTGAGACGCATCGATCGACATATTGTTGAAACTTTTATGACCTATCAGTATCGATTTATGAAGTTTCAAAAAATGGTTTATTCAGTTTATATGAGAAAAACTTTTTTGATATTCAAAATACGACCATATTATATTAAGTGTATTTGTACGCCTCCTTGAGACGCATCTATTGACCTATTGATAAACCTTTGATGACCCAGCAGTACCTATTTATGGATTTAAAAAACATGGTTTATTCTGTTTATATGAAAAAAACAACATTTTTGATATTCAAAACACGACAATATTACATGAAGAGTATTTGTTTGCGTCCTTAAGACGCATCGATTGACCTATTGATGGACCTTTCATGACCCACCAGTACCGATTTATGAAGTTTTAACAAAATTGGTTATTCTGTTTATATGAAAACATTTTTTTTTATATTCAAAATACGACAATATTACATTTAGAGTATTTGTTCGCGTCCTTAAGACGCATCGACTGACATATTGATGAATCTTTTATGATTCACTAGTACCGATTTATGAAGTTTAAAAAAAAAGGTTTATTCTGTTTATATGAAATAAACTTTTTTGATATTCAAAACACGACAATATTACATGTAGAGTATTTGTTCGCATCCTTGAGACGTATCGATCTCTTGATGAACCTCTTATGACCTACCAGTACCGATTTATAAAGTTTCAAAAAAGAGGTTTATTCTGTTTATATGAAAAAAATTTTGTTCATATTCACAACACCTACGAATATCGTTTTTAAATTTTTCAGCAAAATTACTTTTCTGGTTTATAAAAGGATTTTTTTTATTGAGACTATAGCAGTATTGCAATTGATGTATTGTTCGTGTCTTCGAGACGAGTGGATTGATCTTCTGACGAACGTTCGAAGACCATTATTGACTAATCAATAGCTACTCAGAAAGTTTTACGAAAAGTTACATTCTTTCTATGAGGTTTTAATTTGAAATATAAAACTACCGTAGGTGATAAAGTTGTTCATTGTAACAGAATACATCAACTGACATTTTGGTGGGTCCTTTGATTTTCTGAAAATAATATTTTCGCAAAGACAGAAACATAAGCTTGAAAAATATTGACAGTATCCATTTTTTTCTTTCGTTAGAGAAAACCTCCCTCTATTAGACAGCAAATTTGATACCTATACGAGGAAGCAAAGTGTTCATAAAATGAGCACAAATAAATACATCCATAGTAAATACACCCATAGTACTTCGAAGCGATATTTTCTTAAAAAGACATTTTTTGTATAAAATTCAACTACTTGGTTGAAAGTGTATATACTTTGTTAAAGATTCACTTCTTTGGTTCAAGATTCAGCTCTTGGGTTGAAAATGTAACTATTCCAGTTTTATAAAATTAATCTTCTTGGTAAAAAATCATCTTTTAGGTTGAATGTTGAAATCTTTTGATGAAATGCATTTTTTTCAAGATTCATCATTTTAGTAAAAAAATTCATCTCTTTGGTTGAAAATTTAATTACTTTTGTTGGAAATTAGTTTTTTGTCGAGAATTAATTTTTTTAGCTAAGCATATAACTGTTTCATTTTTGGTTAAAAATTGATCTTTTTTAGTTGAAAATTCAAGCATTTTATGGAAAATTCGCATATCTTGGTAGAAAGTTAATCTTCTTGGTTGAATAAAATTCATCCCTTTTGTATAAAAATGCAACTATGGTTGAAAATTAATCTGTTTCGGTAAAAAATTTAACTATTTTGTTGAAAATTCGTCTTTTTTGGTTTATATCAACTGTTTGTCATTTGAAATTAAAATCTTTTTTGATTGAAATATCATCTACTATTTTACATATTTGGTTGAGAATTCATCTTTTTTTTCATCAACTACTTGGTTTAAAGTCAAACTAGCTTTCGAAAAATTATTTTTTTTTTGGTAGCCGATTCATTCTTTTACTTGAAAATTCATATTTTCGGATTGAAAATTGACCTATTTTGTAGAAAATTTGTCATTTTGACTTAAAAATTCAACAATTTTGTAGAAAATTAAGCTAATTAGTTGAATATTAACTTTTTTAATGAAAATTCATATTTTTGGTTCAAAATTCAACTTTTTAGTTAAAAAAATCAACTATTTTTTTTTAATTTGATTATTCAGTGGAAAATTAACCCTTTTATTGAAAAAGCATATTTATGGGTTGAAAATTCAACTGTTTTGTAGATAATTCATTTTTTGACTCAAAAATTCAAGAATTTTGAAAATTTACCTATTACATTATTGGTTGGAAATTTATGCTTTTAAGTCGAAAATTTGACTAATTGGTAGAAAATTCATGTTTTTGGTTGAGGAATCAACTGTTTTGTTGAAAATTCGTCGTGGCTTGAAAAGTTAACTATTTGGTTAAAAGTTCAACTATTCTGTTGAAAATGCAATATTTTTCGACTTCAAATGTTAGGAATTGAAAGTTTTTGATATTAGATTCCATATGGTATTTACATTAATTTTCCTTTAAAGAATTTATTCCCCTATTATTCCCCCATTTTCGTGAAAAATCACACCATTTCCTCTGTTTTGAGACGGGTCATCAACGAGGGGGACGGATGAAAAAAAATAGTCAAAATTGGTAACGTAGTTTATGGACGGCCCCTCATTAAGCACACCAATTAAGCGACTTTCGATTTTACACTCAACTCAACATAGGCGCTACTTAATTTCATACGGTTTTATTTGATCTTTCTTATTAAAAGGGAGTTCTTTTAGATTTAGTTTTTGAAATTTTGAATTGATATAAAACCACTTCAAGTGATACAAAGCCAATCAGGTTTTCAACAACAATGATATTTAGATTTTCGAGACATCCTTACACCAGTCTTTTTTATATCGGATTTCTTCACATGATAAAATAAAACAAGAACTACATCTTCATCCCTATAATAATTGGATGAACGAAAAAGCTTCCAGAGCGAAAGCTGGATGACATGTTTTTATTTTATCGTTGGTCTTACGCTAAAATGCACACAAAACGAACCATTAATTATCGAACAACGATGTCGGCATTCAAAGGGAAGTTGATTGAACCGAGGCGAGGGGACTCTGTGAGAAGCGGTGCTTTAATAACGGGAAAAATCTAACACTCGCGGTGCCAAAAAAACTTGCGGTGCAACCCCTCTCTTCAAACCTAGTAAAGGACTTCTTGCCCCCAATAATTGTGCACGACGGGTGGCTACTCTCGTTGTTGTTACATTTGACAGTTCCCGACATGAGGACCGTTTCGAGAGTGAACGGTAGGATGTCGTGCACCGGGTCTTAAAGTGGTCCTTCATTCTTTCTCTTCCTTCCATTATGTCCACACTTGGTCTCCACTTTTTCTACTCCATTGTAGATATGTTCAAATTTATTGTAATTTCAAATCCATCAAACGTACTTTCCAATCACATGTGCCTTTATTTTTAAACAAAGGGTGATTCAACAAAATTTTTATCAATTCTGAAATTTTAATTTAATAGTTTACGCCACCACCTCCAAAACAGAAATTTGCTTATTTCAACATAATAACAAATTATAATTCAATGAAGTAACTGCATATCTGAAAGAGATAAGTTTGGTCAATGTTGATTTTATCCACTTCAAAGTACTCCCTTTCGGGAGCCATAGCCTTCTCCCAGCGATCCTCACACTTTCAGAAGCACTTCTTAAAATCACTTATCGGAATAGCTAACAGCTGCATCGTCGCTTTCTGTTTTATTTTCTCTATGTCGTAAAATCGTTTTCCTTTTAGAGGATACTTCTATTTAAGAAACCGGCAGAAATCACAGAAAGCTAGGTCAGGACTGTATGGGGGCTAACGAAGTTGTGTAGGGACATGTTTCACCAGAAATTGCTGAATAAGCTGCGATGAATGTTCAAGGGCGTTGTCGTAGTGAAGGACCCAGTCGCTACTCTTCCACAAACCAGGCTCAAAATCACGAAAACAATTGTTTTTGGAATCCAGAGGCCTTTATCTATCTCTCTCACTGTTAAACGACGATTTCCATTAATATACAGTCGCACTTGATCCAATTTTAAGGTGTTTGGCCATTGCGGGTCTGCCAGAGCGAGGGTCACTTTCCACTGAGCATCACACATAAACTCATCACCATACACTTTTCGAAACCTCGTACACTACAGTTGGAAATTGTCTGTACGACCAGCGCAAGTATTGTTAAACATCACCGATTAATTTGAAATGTTGTTACTCGTTCAATAAAGAAGCGAGAAGCTTTTTTACAAAAACCTTTGGAAATCTTATTCATTTCTGCGACGAATGATTCTTAATAGACATATTTTTAACCTTTTGCAGAGAATATACCACGTTCAAAGTTTTAAAAAATGCTAGAATTCTCGAATTTTGTAACTTGACTTCAACTTGTGGCATTACCTATGAAAGTTGTAGCAAAAATCTGAAATTTATACCACACAGTCTTTGAGTCTGGCTGCTTAACCCTTATTGTGTGCACACCCAACTTTATAAACTTCGTTACACACCCCGGATATCCGGGTATGCACCATCCTTTTTTTAATGTTTTGAATAATTATGCAATTGGAATCGTTTTATTAAAGTTTATTCGAATAAAAAAAATCAGAAGTGAGTGCCAAATGCACAAAATACTTTAAAACTTCAAACCCTGTTCCGGTTACGCTGCAGCCTGACGCACAGTATTGCGCGTCAGGTTGCTGAGCTCAAAATTGAAATATTTCCTCTAGAAAATTAAATATGGCGGCTTTTATGTCAAAAAATATGAAAATTTTGAGAAAAATTTTTTTTAATGATTTTTTTCACATTGAAATCGCGAGAAAACTTCACACTTTCTTCGACCATCGTTGCACAAAAATCGTGTAGTTTGATAGTATTCGTTCGGTTTTCATCATAAAAGTCGTTATTTTCAAAATGGTGATTTTTCACTTGAATTTTTTGAAAAAATATAGGTGTGTGGACGCTTCACTCAGATTCTAACGAATATTGGTGGAAGTGACTGCACAAAAGTTTTTGGGGTCGCTGAATCCGAATCTAGTGTCAGATTTTTGAAATTCAAGATGGCGGATCCAATGTGGCTGCCATAATTTTGAAAAATGTTTGGAACTGGATGAAACTGTCCGTATACAGGTTTTTGGGGCCGCTGAATCCGAATCTAGTGTCATATTTTCGAAATTGTATATGGCGGATCCAATATGGCGGCCAACATTGGGAAAAATGTTTAGAACTAGATGAAATTGTCCGTACATAGGTTTTTGGGGTCGCTGAATCAAAACCTTGTGTCATATCTCCGAAATTCAAGATGGCGGATCCAATATGGCGGCTAAAAATTTGAAAAATGTTTGCTGGCATATTGGATCCGCCCTCTTGAATTTCGAAAATCTGACACTAGATTCGGATTCAGCGACCCTAAAAACATATGCACAGCCACTTTCACCAATATTCGTTGGAATCTGAGTGAAGCGTCCACACACCTATATTTTTTCAAAATTTTCAAGTGAAAAATCATCATTTTTAAAATGATAACGACTTTTATGATGGAAACCAAAAGTATACTGTTAAACTACACGATTTTTGTGCATCGATTTTCTAGGACAGATATTTCAATTTTGAACTCAGATTCTGAAAGAGCATACCCGAAAATAGAAGAGAACAGGGTTTTCGTTTAAACATTCCCACTCCTTAATTATAATAATGAGGCTTGAAAATGAATAAAAAATTCGGATTTGTATGCGACATCGTACACGGCATCGTATACGGCGTCGTATACGATGTCGTTCATGATTTGTAGAAACTTTTTAATTAACAAAATTTAAATAATGCAAATGATATTAGAAGGTAGCAAATAATATCATTTATAACATATGCATATCAGAGAAGCACATTTATTACTACAAATTGTTAAACGGCATCGTGTACGTCATCGTATACTATTCCAAATTATGATTTTGTATACGATGTCATATACGATGTCATATACGATGTCGTATACGATGTCGCATACGACATCGTATACATCGTCGTATAAAACGTCGTATATTATATCGTATAGGAAATCGTAATTTGGGATAGTATACAATGACGTATACGATGCTGTTTACGATTCCGTTTACGATTTCGATTACCATTAGTAGAAATAAATGTGTTTCTCTGATACACATCTGTTATAAATGATATTATTGACTACCTATTATTATCATTTGCATTATTTAAATTTTGTTAATTAACAAATTTCCACAAATTGTAAACGACATCGTAAACGGCATCGTATATGACATCGTATACGACATCGTATACAATCCCCAATTACGACTTCGTGTACGATGTCTCTTACGATGTCGTATACGATGTCGCATGCAAGGGTTAAACGACTGAAACTCGGCGCAGACACGCTTAGGTATATATATTTACAGCCGCATCTCGAGAACCCGTACAGATTTGTTAAGTTTTATAGGCTTAAATTAAACATGAGACTTCGAAGACTGCGTAGTGTAAATTTCAGATTTTTGCTACAACTTTTCTAGGACATGCCACAAGTTTAAGTCGATGTACATAATTCGAAAAATTCTTGCATTTGTTTTTAAACTTCTCACAAGGTATATTTTCTTTAGAACGTTAAAAATACCTCTATGAGTGGTCATTCGACGTGGAAATTAATCAGATTTTGAACGGGTTTTAAACAAGTTTCTCGCTCCTTTATTGAACAAGTAATCATGTTTCAAAGTCAACAGTGATTTTTAAGAGCACTTGCGCTGTTCGTACCGACAATTGCCGACGGTAGTATACGAAGTTTCCAAAATATCATATCATGTAGTATCAAGTGACATTTGAAGTTATTGGATAGATTGTTAAATTTTTTACTAAAAAATGTGATTTGTGTAAAAAAATCACTGTCACTTGTATCGTTCAAAATTGAAGAATTTTAAATATTTTAGACCTCTAAAGTTTGATTATTCTAAGAATTTTTAAAATGATATACTTGCTAATTGAATACTTTAGAAATTAATGAATTCAAACTTGACGCATTAAAAATTAAACAATTCCAGACTTCGTTTGAAAATTAAAGCATTCTTAAATTAGGATCTCGCAAAGTAAGTATACCATTAAGCCATTTCCCTTTCGGGGTAGGCGTGACACTACCCGATTCGGGTAGTGTTTCTAGGTGAATAGTTTTCTTGTAGTAAATAACTACAATTTTGGGCTCACCACACCCACGACGGTGTGAAGAATTCATTAAAATTAATTAATGTTCAAATTGTAGATCACGATTTTTGAAATTCAATAGTTTTAATCTACAGTGCAAAATGAATAACATGAAAATAGGAGAACAACTCCATGTCGAGCACAATAATTATTTTGTAAGATGTTAAACTGTCAGAATCGAAATTCATCTTATCACATTTTTTGTATGAGGTAGGCATCGGTGTTGGCAATAATTGTAGTGATGGTGATAATGGTGATGATGGTATTGCGTGAGTAGGAAACGCTTGACGTTTCTTTTTCCTCAAATATGTCGGACGCAGGCGAGAAACCATTAAAGGCGTTTCCGCAATTCGACAAAGGGAGACCGTTTTCATTTCGCGACCACTCTCACCTTTCCCCATCCACCATTCATCCATTTTCCTCCCTTTTCTGTCCACCTTTCTCTCGGCTCAAAGCTCCGAGGACTGAAGGACAAAATTGTGGAATTTAGTTGACATTGATCAATTTTAATTGAAAACTCTCGTAGATCCATTCAGATTCCATAGAACAATGGTTTCACTATTATTCTTATTATGTCTGAAGGATAAAGTATTTTTATTTGAAAATAATTATTTCTTGCAGAATATTAATTCAGTGTAAATTTCACATTTATCTTGATCAAAGATAATTCCCTTGATTGAAAAAATGTATCAAACCAGGATACCATTCTGCCGTCCTGATGAAGAAACTATACGACTGCATTTGGAGCGAACCGAGATATTAAGGCCCTGGAAATCATCGGCAAATCGTATTTCATAAACTGAGGCCAAACGAAGAAGCCATTTTCTCTAGCTTTTTTTACACATAATCTAAAGAGTAGAGAGACTCCCGTTAAAGGCCGTTTTTTTTAGGAAATTCTATTTTTTTATGTAATAATCGAAAGATAAAATGCGCCCTATTAGCGGCACCGCGATAACGCCATCACCATCATCGCAGTAGTGGAATATTCTACTATTTATATGAAAAGTGATTAGATAAAACAGTTCTCTACATCGGTTTTTGCTTTCGTGATTTGCCATGCTTGTTATCGGCCATGCTGGAGGAAATCTGCTCGGTTCTGGTTTTAGGCGAACCTAACGAGAAAACAAAAATCTGCCATCATTTAGGAACCACGTTCATTGTATATTTCCGTTTTGTCATTTGGTTTGCTCAAAAACAGAACCGAGCAGATCCTTTTCCTCCCGCATGACCAGTAACTATCATGGTAAGTCACGAAAGCAAAAACAGATGTAGACAACTATTTTTTCTACTCCCTTTTTAGATTAGTAGTATAGAACACCCCACTACTGCCATGGTGGTGTTCTCATGGTGCCGCTAATAGGGTGCATTTTTTTCTTTCGATTATTATATAAAAAATAGAATTTTCTTTAAAAAAAACGGCCTTTACCGGAAGTTCCAGTTTGCCTAATTTGTTGTATACATAACTATGTATACAAAAAACTAGGCAAAATTACTTCTCCGTTTGGCCTCAGTTTATGAATTTCGACTTACCGAACATTTCCATTAATTAAAACAAAACAAAAAGCTTATTTTCAATTATTTATATGCAAGACTGTGGATATGCTAGATATTGATGCACAATTTTAATCATTGTTAATAAGTGTTAAAGAATTTTTGATATGTTGGCATTTCACATCGAAAATTGGTATTTTCAAACAACAATCATTATAATTTTAGCAAGATTTAAAATCTTCTAACAATTTTGGATTATGTTAGTGTTTTTTTGTCGCAAATTGGTATTTCAAATTTCTTTTGATTTACAATTTTTGAATACTTCAAGGTTATTTTAGCGTTTTTCACTGGAAATTGATTATTTCGAACAGAAAATATTAAGTTTAAAAGATAGTTTACAATCCTAAATAATGCGTTATTATGTTGTGTTAGTGTCTTTCATATGAAATTCCAATTGCTAACAAAAAATCATTAGATTTCAAAGAATACTTATAATATTCGAATATGTATTTGTTAGTATTTTCGTCGGAAATTGGTATTTCAGAAAAAAAATGCAACTTTTATATTAACTGTCATCAATTATTAAAAATATTTTTCTTTCTTTTTTTCTGCTATTTTAGATAATAGATACTATGAAACACAAAATTTTTGTATCAATATTAATTGTATCTTCTTATTTAAAAATTGCATAAGACAAAAAAAATCGCCCGCGCGGCATGCGCATTTGTTTTTTAGTACAATTACATTGCAATTAATTGCTAAGGTTTTCGGTAATCCAAGATAAATAATTATTACAACAGTAATTAATTTAATCATTCAAATCTTTGCATAAGTACAAAATAGAATAAAATAGTATACAGACTTTGGTGAAATTATTAATTGCTCATTAATACCATTTAATTACGCTCAACAGTCTATGCGGTTTTGAATTTTATTTTTTAGTTCACAAATTCAAATTCTAAAGAAAAAATTATATTTAAAAAAATCGATTTTTAAGTAAGACGCGCAGGCAAGCTTTTTGAACTTTAAATATTGAAAACGTTACTTGTTATTGTTTACAACTTTGTCAGAATAATATTCTTGAATTGTATAAAATTTTAATGAACTGAAACTTAACGTTTATATTCACATTTTTTTACATTCTCATTCTAACGAGAAGGTATTAGTTTTATGTAAATTTTGACTTTGTCGGTTTTCATCAAATCTCCACGTTTTGAGACCTCCTGAGTCAGAAAAAACTATTTTTACGAAAATGTCTGTTTGTCTGTAGTATCGTGTAGGCACGATAACTTTCGAAAGATTGATCAGATTTGATTGTGCTTTGGCACACTTTTTTAAGGCCTACAAAGAAAGAACAGGTTTGTCAACCAGCTATTTTCAAACAGTGAGCACATTTTGAAAATTTTTGAGACCACTTTTTTTGGTGATTTGAAAATTCTATGTACGGTTATTAGAAGTATCAAAAAATACGAACAAAATATCCTCATGACTTTTTCTGATGAAAAAAAATTACCGGAGTTATAGCATTTTCAAAATTCCAAAAAACAAACGAAAATGAACATTTTAGGCCAAAAAATGCACGATATGAAAAAAAGTCAAGGAGAGAAAAACGTTTCTTTTCAAACACCCTACAATATTTTAAAAACAACTTTTTGAGTTATTTGAAAAATCCAAAATTCAAATTTTGATCGCACAAACAAATAATGAAAAATCAAAAATTACATTTTGCTGTCAAACTATGCAAGATACGACAAAACATGAATGAACAAAAATTGTGCATCTAAAAAAGATCTACAAATTTGTTATTATCCACATTCTGATATGACGCGTAGTTTTTGGTTTATTCGTAAAAAACAGCATTGAAAAAAGAAAAATTGAATTTTTAGACGAATAACACAAGCTACGAAAAAAATGAGGAAAACAAAATTTGTTCATCGAAAAAAGGGGTACAAAGTTGTCATGAATCATGTTTCGATAGGATGCGTAATTTTTGTTTTATTCGTGAAAATAACATTGACAGTAAAAAAATCAAATGTTCTGAAAAACGATTCAAGCTATGAAAACAGATGAATGAACAAAAATTGTGCATTAAAAAAAGATTTACAAATTTGTAATCAATTTTTGTTATAAGAATACATTTAAAATGAAAAAATTAACTTTTTTGAAAAACAGCACACGCTAAAATAACATTTTAACTAATACAATTTGTCGCTAATAAAAAAATCGCGCGGCGTAAGTCCTCTCAAACTTGTTTGTTTCTACCATACAGTGCACAGAACTGGTCCTTTCCAGTCTGAAATAAAAACAAATTTAACAATAACTTCATATGTAGAGGTTTTGATAATTTTATAATATTTGCAAATAACCTTTTTCTTTTCATCGAAGTCGAACACGAAGTTCAAAAATCTAGAGGAACCGAGCGTAAAGCGCGATGTACATACGTCCGAGCGTATATAAATATATGATCAAGCGTGAAGCGCGAGATCCAACAGCCGCGCTCAACAATTAAAACATTTACAAAATCTACAGGAATTTACAGGTTTTGCGGCCATAAAGTTTTTCTTTTTCGACCTAAGATGACAAATATATAGAATATTGTAATGAGATAATTTTAAATTAAGATGTGTACATGATCGCTATTCAAAAAAACTTTTGTGTTTAAACTTCAAAGGAATGGTAAAATATTGAAAAGAAATAATAAATAATGGTTATTAAACAACAAAAAACCTCACGTTTGAAGTTTTTTTTTCAAATATAAAGCAATCGATTGGACACCAGATATGTCACTGAAAATTATGTCTTTGTAATGCACTCAATACTTCTCATCCTAGGTCGAAAAAGAACAACTTTTTGACTGCAAATAAAAATTGAACGATTGACAAAGAATTGATCACGGTCATTGAAATTAAAAGATTAGAACTCTTAAAGATATAAATGTTTCCATTTGAAGTTATATAAGAACTGAACTGCGAATTAATCCACTCAGAGTGGAATACCTTTGAATTTTAAAATGAGAGCTTAAAATTTTTTTAACTCGAACGCTCAATGATTTGAGCGTATAAAATGGAAGGTTTTGACACTCTTCAAATGAAAAATTGTTAATTAAAAGCCGTTAAAATGCAAAATTGAAAACTTTTAACTTCATGGTGATCAATTCTTTCTTAATTGCTCAATTTTTATTTGCAGTCAAAAAGTTGTTCTTTTCCGACCTAGGATGAGAAATATTGAGAGCATTGCAAAGACCTTATTTCAAATGGCATATATAGTGTCCAATCGATTGCTTTATGTTAGAAAAAAAACTACAAACGTAAGTTTTTTTGTTGCTTAATGACGATTATTCATTATTGTCTTTTAATATTCTAGCATTCCTTGAAAGTTCAAACATGGAAGCTTTTTTGTAATAGCGATCATTTACTCATCTCAATTTAAAATTATCTCATTGCAATATTCTAAATATTTGTCATTCGCTAGAAAATGGACAGTCCAAAAAACTCGGAATTTCGATATTTTTATTGTTGTCTTCCGCTATACTTATTCGCACATGTAGTACATACTGCACCGCATGTCAGATTGTATAATTTTAATTTTTACTTTGATTTCATGTGCTTCTTGTTCATACTCGTATATTTTGAAGGAGATTCCTATATTCCTAAAAGAATTCCTATAAGTATTACTAACTTTTTTCTGTATCAAAGAATTCACGAATAAAAAGATTATTACTTTGTTGACATCGCATTTATGTGCGGTTGAGTCCAATTCTTTTTAAATATTTTTGTAAGGATATTAGAATGAATACTTTAAAAAATACTCAAAATAGTTTCTACTGTTATTTATCATCAAATTTAAACCTATACTGTCAGAATTTGAAGTATGATGTAGAAAAATATAGGTAACCTGAGATTGCATTAAATACTACGGAATTTTTGTTTCAATGATAATCTTACGGAAATTTCTCCACCTTAATTATTTTTCCTCACGAATTATTAGGTAATACAATCTAACCCCTCTTCTACCTCTTCAGACCCCTTCAACAACAAATACCCCTTTCCTCATGTTTTTTACATTTTAGATAAAAGTTGCACTTACATTAGTTAAAGCAGACTAAATTTGACGGAGATCTAAAAAAATGAAATGCTCTAGCTCTGATAGGTATCAAGTTATTGCGTCCTGAAAATCACTCTTTTCATTGAGTTTTATTATACATTAGGTTTTTCGGCAATAACTTCGGTATGTTGAATTTCACGTGAAAAAATATGCCTATATGAATGAAAGCACATCAATTTTCCAGCAAAATACGAAATATTGCATGTCCTATCTTTAATATTTAGTCAAATGTGGCTACGAAAAGCGTGCTATTCGATAACAATTTCTAAAATATTGCTAAAAGGTAAATCTGTTTTTTCACTTTATCGGGAGTTGCAGTATTTAGCGACATTAAAATAACTTGACAATACTGATAACTTTTCACTTTAAAAACTGTCAAATGATCCTGACATAATTTTTCAACAAAAAAGATGCATTTTATTTAAGTCATTCGAAATTGGATAATTCAAGTTTGCATAGAGCTTTTTTCTAAACATGAGCTAAAATTTTTTCTTTTGAAAGAATAAACCGATTATTTTCAATAAAATGCTTAGAAAAATCTACAGTTCATAATTAGTAGAAAAAGATCGCATTACCAACTACCTTTTAGCAACATTTTATAACTTTTTTGGAGAGCGCGCTTTTCGTAGCAACATTTTACGAAATATTAAAGATAGGACATTCAATATTTGGTATTTCCTGGAAAATTTATGTGCTTCTTTCATATAGGCCTATTTTTCCACGTGAAATTCAACAGATCTAAGTTATTTCCGAAAAATCTAATGTATAATAAAACTCAATAAAAAGGGTGATTTTCAGGACGCAATAACTTGATACCTATCAGAGCTAGAGCATTTTATTTTTTTAGGTCTTCGGCAAATTTAGTCTGCTTCAACTAATGTGAGTGCAACTTCTATCTAAAATGTACAAGAAATGAGATATCTCACGGAAACTGAAGTTAAATTTTTTTTCAGGTCAATTTTTCATTAAACAATCACTTCTGGAAATCATATCAACTGAAGTATTCAAGATAGAACATTAAGTTTTTTTTAATTTTATAGCGAATTTTCTTTACTTGAATTTTTATTGGGACTATTTACGCGTGCAATGCAGTGAAAAGGAGAAATGATTTAAAAACTGACTTTTTCACCTGTTTTACAAGATTTTAACGCCTTCTGGAAGTTGCTTGATGTTTAACTCTTATAGGCTAATTTTGGATGCCAAAATAAATGGTTTGTTCCAATTAACATTCAATTTGCTATGATTTCAACGAAAATATACTTAATAACCCCCCCAAAAAATTAAAAATTATGATTTCTTAAAAAGGGGCCCAGCAATTTTTTTCATTTAGGCCTTCGAATACTCGGGAGGGATCCCCGTAACATATTCAGAAAGAAACTTGGATAGGCGAGGACTTTTCAGTCAAAAATGGTTCAAGCTGGCCGTGTACAGGCACACAGCGAAGGTTCGCTAAACAACAAATACGCTAATTGTTTAACAAATGGTGTAAAACAAAAAAAACTGAGTCTAAAGGTGTTTTTAGTTTTTGAATCCGACTCTTAGTTTGTTTATAACAATTGCAGAAATATAACAAATAATGTAATTGTTTAAAAAATTGTTTAAACAAAAAAGAAAATAATGCACACCTAAATATTTCAGAGATGAATCTAAAGGTGTTTTTAATTTTTCTATATGACGAAAAGTCAGCTAATTGGTTGAGTTTGTTAAAATTTCATGTGTTTTGTTACAAGTTGTGTTTTTTGGTAGAACATTAATCTTTTTGCTATAAATTCGTATGTTTGGTTTAAAATTTGACTAAGTATTTGGTCCGAAATGCATCTTTTATAGATGGACATTTAACGACTTGGTTAAAAGTTGAACTAGTCTGTTAAGATTTTTTTTTAATTCACTTTTTTAATTCAAAATTGAACTTGATTGTTAAAACTTCGTTTTTTTTTGGGGGTAAAATAGTATATTACGACCCAGGCATCCAATATTTCTGGCCGTGTGTCGTATACTATTTTTCTTCATCCCCAGCCAAAAGTACGTTTAATAATTAATGTTAATTAATAAAATGCGTTGTCGGCTGCTAGCTCGGATGCTTTTTCTTTTGTGGCCTGCTTCAGCACGTGCGCCACCTCGCGTAGCGCCGCTGCTGCTCTCGGGTCAGCTGAGCGGATGTATGGGATTCGGTCGCCCGAGGAGCTGGTCGGGGCGGGTATCAAAAACACATATTTTTTCTTAATACTTCTTCCTCGTCCGCCAGACGAGGAAGAACCATTTTTGAGGTCTTGTGCCGTCTTTTCATGCACAAAAATCGCAACGACGCTAATCGAACAGTTTTGAGGTTGAACACACCGACGGTCTCTTTTTTCCATTCACCTGTCAAGATAAATATTTTTCAGAGGCTAAGCACACAATTACACAATACTGAGCGTTGCTACGTCAGGTTGCTACGTCAGCGAGCCACAAAAATATCGCAGCCAATCAGAGATCGTGTTAACTCTAGCAGGGCCGAGAAGACGTAATTTCGGCTAGGGGATGAAGAAAATGATTTTTTTCTTCATGCATTCATTTATTATATTCATTCCTCCATTATGACCCTATTTTCATAAAGAATTACACTCTTACGTATGTGTCGATGGAATTTTTTGAGTTTTTGTTTCAACCTTGATAAGGCTTTTAACAAATTGGAAATTTTGGTTTTCCAGACCATTTTTTGATAAGACACATAGTTTTTATTTTAAACGTGATAACGCTTTCAAAAAAATTAAAAATTCTACTTTCTGGCTATTTTAACTTTTCAGTAAGGACGGATGATATTAAAACATATTTTTCAGTATGCGTACAGTTTTTATTGGTAAATAGTCCTAATGTCCTTAAGAGTTATTCAAAAGAGTAGATGATAATTTTTTTTATGTTTGCACAAGGCTTAAAATATATGCAAAAGTTATTAACTCGTTTTTCAAACATTTTTAATCGGTATCGAAGTCGTGATTTCTTTAATTTTCAAAATTGCTACCTCGGTCTTCCACTTGCTAATATTTTAATTATTTACATGTTTTTAAATCCACAAGGCCCAGAGGATATGATAAATTTATGAAATTTTTTTTTAAAGTTTCCATTCTGTACTGAAGTTGTAAGTTCCATATAATATTTAAAATTGCGCTCTCGGACTTCTATGCATTATTCCGTTGAAAAATAGTAAACAAATAAAATGTACACATCTAAAAACTTTATGCATACAAAAAATGTTTCCTAATCTCTTTAAGCGTTATTCAAAAAGTTCAGCAATATTTTTATTATTTCTATGTTTTTGAACACCCAAGTTTCAAAAAATTAGAAGAATTTATGACCTTGTTTTTCAAGAATTTTCAATCTGTATCAAAGTCAAGAGTTCGATAATTTTTAAAATTGCTGCCTCAGAGTTCTGTTCATTCTTCTCGTAAAATTTATTAACCACTAAAACTACATACGTATAAAAATGTATGCATATGAAAAATTTTTCCGAATGAGCATTGAATTACGGTTGTACTATCAATATTAATAATAATACGCTGAAAAAAAATGTCAATTGGCCTCTTTTTATGTGGCCCATTGTCCTGAAAATCAGTCTGGCTCTAATGCTTCAAGGAGTCAGTGGTTTATTCGTAGATAGGAAGGAAACCAAACATAAAATTTCACAGTTTGATTATTTTTGCTTTAAACTGTGTTTCTGTATACAGACGACTTCATAAAAGATTTATAACCGCGTAACTCAAGTGTAATCTGGAAATTGGACAGAAAAAAGAAGAGCCTGAAGCCTATTCAAAAGATGAGTTTTTCTTTTATACCAATTTATATTAATTTTTCTGAAGTAAAATTTCTCAAAAATTTTAAAGATAAAAATTTAGACTATCGCGCCTCATGTCATGGTTATGGGGAGGGGGGGGGGGGTAATCTTTGAAGATACTCTAAGGAGGTTGAACACTCGAAAATTAAACTGATGACGTTTCCCTTGACGCGTTATTTTCAAAGATTCCTAAATGCATTTTAAATTCTCCCTAAAACTTATAATATTGCAGTACAATTATTATAACTATACAACTATACAACGCTGCTGAAGGCTGGTGACCTGCTCAGCATAAAACATCAACCAATTGCGATTCTCTCGGTTTCCATTCCTTCTCCTGACCCCGCCCCCCAACTCCCGTTAACAGAAGTTTTGGCGGGACTGACGTTACAACTAGACTCTCCACCATACGACAAATCACAACTTAACCATGATTTCGACTCGCAAAACAAATTTCACGAACGACTGAAACTTTTATTGGCGAAATGCATACACACGGTAAACGTAAAGGTCGAGTTTCAGGCGACGAATGGAGACTGGATGTTTGGAATGCTAGAGAAGTGAATGATCTTAAGATAAGAGAACTACGAGAAACTATGCACGTAAGGAAACTAGATATTCTATGTGTGCCTGAGACGAAGAAAAAGGGTTGCGAAAGTAGAAACATGGAAACTGGGATGTGGAAAGGCGGTTTTAAAATGTGGTCAGGAGTAGATAGTGAATTACATGGTAGCCAAGGGGTCGGTTTGATTATCAATGCAAAAGCAAGACAGCATGTCAAAGATCAAGGATATGTATCGCCCAGATTGCTGTGGGTTAGAATGAAGGTAGGAATCAGAAGATTATTTATCATAGCGTGCTACGCCCCAGTTGAAAGCGATCCGAGCGAAGTCAAAGACGCCTTCTGGGACACTTCAAATGATACAATAAGTACTTGCGATCAAGGTGAAAGAATAATTCTGCTAGGAGATATGAACGGATGGGTCGGAGTCCAACGTCAGGATACAGATACAGAAAGGGTGCTAGGTGAGTTTGAGGATCCAACAAGAAAAAATTATAACGGGCAAAAATTAGTTAGCTCATGCTTAGAAAAGGTCCTATTTATTACAAATACTTGGTTTAGACATAGAATGATCCACATGTACACCTGGTCTTAACAAAATAACCGCAGTATAATTGAATTCTTTATTGCGGATAAAAGACTGAGAGAACTAGTAAAATATACAAGAGTCATGAGGGTTTTCGAATGCAATACTGATCATTACCTTCTAGTCACCAAAATGAACTGAGGGCGGGGATGGAGAAATAAGAGATCAAAAAACGAAACAAACACGAATCAAGAGTGAAAATTCGCAGAAACCGAAAGTGCGAGTAGATTTTAAGTATAAGATAAACGAACGCATAGATAAGGCAACTTGGAAGGCGCTTAGAAGCAATAAAGATATAAATAGCGCTTGGACTATGTTACGGGATATCATTGGTAAAACTGCGATCGAAGTCTGTGGTACTGCGGTTGTAGGAAGAAAATCTGATGATGCATGGGGGAATGGTGAAATTGAGGCAGTCCGATAAAAAAAGAAAGAAGCGTATAAGAGAATGTTTAATATCACAGGTCTTAGCGATGAGGAGAGAAGTAGACTTAAAAATGATTACATACACAAAAAGAGGAAAGTTAAACGACTAGTCAAGGGAAGTAAAGATAAAATCAGAACAGAAGAGAAGAAAATACGCAACGACTTTCAAGGAACCATGAAACTAATATTTAAAAAGATGGAGGGAAGTGAAAATACAGAGTTTGCAGCATGAGAAACAGCAAAGGTGAAATGCTATATGATACAGACGGGATAGTAGACGCTTTGAAAGACTCTTTTAACGAATTATTAGGAGGTGAAGCTATAGGACAACAGAACTGCGACATAGAACATAATGCATCAGAAAACCCAATTAGCGCTAAAATGCTCAAATACGGTGGCGAGTACATATCTCACAGGCTGTGCGAATTGAGTAATTTATGTATCGAGATGCAGGAAGTCCCAGACGAGTGGAGAGAAGCGATTATCGTCCTAATATACAAAAGGAAGAGCGATAAAAGCAACTGCAATAATGACAGAGGTATCAGCTTATTAAGTACCGTAAGTAAAATATACTCAAAAATACTTTAAAAGATATGGGAAGAAGAGATATGGGAAGTCCAAAGTGGATTTATGCCAGGAAGATCCTGTACGGATCAAATATTTAGCTTAAGACGGATCACCGAAAAAAGTTTAAATGTATGAAAGAAAGTCTTTTGTGCGTTTGTTGACCTAGAAAAAGCATGCGACATGTTGGATAGAAGTAAACTGTGGGAAGTCCTCAAAGAGTACGGAGTCAATGGATGGCTCCTACAAGCAATACAAACAATATATGCAGGTAACAAAGCGAGTGTCAGGGTTAATGGGAAACAGAGTCCCTGGTTCGATATTATGCAAGAAGTTAAACAAGGATGCGTTATGTCCTCAGGGCTATTTATCATATTTATGGACAAGTGGCTAAGAATGGCCCTTTACGACGAAGAAGGTGTAGATCTCGAGACAGTGAGGGTATGTGGGTTAGCTTTTGCAGATGACAAGGTTCTTATATCAGAATCAATCGAAGACTTGCAAAGAATGTTGAGCAAACTAAATACAAGCATGAAGAACATGGGCCTCAAAATTAACGCAAATAAAACAAAAATCATAGTGTTTAAGAAAAAGGTGAGAAAACAATGTGCAACATTCCCCTGAATGATGAGAGATTAGAACAAGTTGATAAGTACATATATCTAGGTAGCCTATTTACTAGTGACGGGAAGATAGATGAGGAGTTAGATAGACGCATAAACGAGGGTCAGAAGTTTATCGGTAGAGCAGGGTCCATTCTCAGAGATAAAAACATATCAAAAAAAGCTCAAATGGCCATACATAATTCTATATTTGTACCGACTGTACTATACGTTAGCGAGACATGAACCTGCCAAGAAGAGGACAAGAGTAAAATTAACGCGATTGGAATGAAACCTCTGCGCGCTATATGCGGGAAAACACTTATGGAAAAAGCTCAAAACGAGATAATCCTCAAAGAATGTGGTACAGGAGAGACGCTACTTGACATATGGGAAAGAAATCAGTTAAGATAGTTCGGACATCTTGAAAGAATGAAAGATGATTGACTGACCAAACAAGTGTATAAAGGTAAAGTAAATGGGAGAATTCCCAGAGGTAGACTGCCGAAAGAATGGTTGGAATCTATGAATGAGACATTAATCCGAAGAGACATAAGAAGCGATAGAAACACGAGAGCTTGCATGAAAAAATGCATGAACGTGAAGAAAGCTAGAGAAGTATGCCAGGACAGAAAAGTGCGGAGACAAATAATTTGTGAACAGAGTGACAATAGAGCGAATAACGTCTGAAACAAAGACCTTGGACACTAATGAGCCCATGTGGGAAACTACACATAACAATTTTGTGAGGCTCTCTACTTGAGGTGATCGCTAGAGAGATTGATCAGAAATCTGGGTCGGAGCAGTGTTGCGGAACGAACGTGCCATTTAAATAAATAACACGAAAATTCTAGATCAATTTAAAAAATCTATACCACCTACCTCACATTACTCCTCTCCTCACAGAGCAAGTCACGCCTACCCCGAAAGAGAAATGGCTCAATGGTATAATAATAATAATTATGTGGGATGTGGCGACAACATCGCCCGAGAGCTCCGGCTCTTGCAGTCAGCCACGTGGCTTTGGGCTAACTCCCGAATGCTATGAATTATGCGGTTACGACACCAGTATGGCGCAGTGCCACCCACAATAAGCCTCTTTCGGATGGAGGCCATGGTTCAGTTGGGAGTGGAAATGGGACCGAACCGAGGCGACGACCAGGAAATGGCATCGGGCAAACGCGAGAACATCGATTTAAATGGTCGGACCAACTCAGGAGGGACATCCTTACCTGTTGGTAAAGAAGCTCACCGGCGCGGCACGAAGAGGATTCATGCAGAGGTTACATGACCGTTGGGTCAATATGCACCCGGAATATGCTCATCAAACGCCTCAGAATTCAAGAGATCAGATATCCTTTTTGCAAGACCACATTTGCAGATAGCCGATAATACCAACATGAGAAGTAGGAGATCTATCCACCAAAAAGTCTTTCTCAGGATGGACAAATTAGCTGAAGCTAATACTGCTCTCCCCGATTTGCTCCTCGAATATTTTAATCTCTGGAATTTGAACTGTGTAGTTTACGAGAAGGCGGTCTCCCTACTAAGCGACGATATAAGTAACAATACTTCAGTACGTCTGAGTAAGACTCGCGAGCGTATTGCACAGCTTCAGTTCGAACTTGAAACGGCGAGACGGCATGCATCAAGTATTCAGTGCGTGATTAGCTACATAACATTAAATAAAAAATTCACTCCAAAATGTGGGGCACTTGCTCAAAACCTAAGGAAAGCAAATCATACGCTGAATAAGTGTAAACTATTAACCATTAAGCAGCACTATACGCAAAAACTAAGATCTCTTTCAACAGTACAACAGCGCCTTGAATGGAGAGTAAAGTGGATTCAGGAAAATTCCACATTTTCTACTCATCCTTCCCGTCTGTTCACTAAAACGTCACGTGCCGTTGAAAAAACGCCTAGTCGAGAAGAGATTCAAGTCTTCTGGGAGCAAGTATATGGAGATACTTATTAGCTAAATGTAGACGCTTCAGATATATCACTCTTTCGTAACTTTTGCCAAAGGCAAAGGTTACAAGGTCCAGAGGAAGAGTGTCCACTGATTACTGCTGGAGAAGTGAAGAAATAAAATCAACAACTTTTGGTGGAAGAAGTTCACTTCTACGCACCAAGATCTAGCTCGTATATTTACTACTTGCTCAAACGGAGGACAACCCGTCGCGCAGTGGCTAGTGGAAGGACGCACGGTATTGATCCCTAAGACCGGAGATTGATGAAGTGCAAAGAACTACAGGCCCATAGCTTGTGTAAACACCAGCTACAAGCTATTCACTGGCATCCCCAAAGAGAGGATCTTAACATCTATAGAGACGGTATGGAGTGCAATAGTTGAGCAACGTGGATGCAAGAGAGGTCTGGCAGGTTGCTGGGAGAACCTGTTAATAGACAGGTACATTACCCAGGACTCGATTTGTTATAACATCTGACAAAAGACAAGTGACGACAAGCTATATCACATATAGGAAGGGGGTCTTTCAACGAGACTCTCTAAGTCCGATACTTTTCTGCATCTCCCTCTTGCCTCTATCTATTGTGCTCCGAGGCAAAAGCTCTGGATACCTATGTGGCCCGCCGAACGAAAGAGAATATAAGGTCAACCACCTTTTATACATGGACGACCTTAAACTCTTTGCTTCCTCGAAAGAGGACCTCAACATCCTTGTGGAGGCGGTAAATAGGTTCTCTAAAGCGATTGGCATGAGCTTCGGTCTGTACAAGTGTGCCTGCGTCCACCTACACCAAGGAAGACTAGAAACTACATCATCGCGTCACGATCAGGATGTTCAACTCACAGGTGGAAATACCATTCAACATCTTGGTATTCGAGAAACATATACATATCTTGGAATACCGCAAGCGGAAACCCAAGATGTGCCTGTGTTAAAAACGGTCCTTAGAAAAAGGTATCGCCAAATTCTCAGAAAATTTTGGGCTTCCGAATTATCTGGAAAGAATAAGATCCAGGCGACCAATATGCTGGCCGTTCCTATACTGCTCTACACGTTTGGTGCATTAAAATAGAACGTTGATGAGTTGAAGCAACTTGGCCGAAGCATACGCAAGATGATAACAATCCGTCGAAGTCATCATCCTAGTTCTTCCGTACCTCGAATATACCTCCCTCGAGATAAAGGGGGTAGAGGCTTGCTGAGCTTATCGTGTCTTTATCGCAGAACGGTTCTGACTACAGCCTGCTCAGTTATAAATAGCACAGATTCTCTTATGTGACTCGTATATCAATATGAAGTCGTCAATGCTGCGGCGTTTCTATACCGTGCCGTAGATAGGGCCGCAGAGGAGTTTAGTCTTCCATGTACAGGAAGCAGAACATACGCTTATACTAAGAGAACATGCTGACAAGCCCCTTCATGGCAAATTCTACGGCATTATACGTAGAGAAGAGCTCTGGATGGGTCTGTCCAACATGTTTCTCAAGTCTGCTGAATTAAAATCGGAGACTAAGGGATTTCTTTTTGCATGTCAAGGCGGCATTATAGACACCTTAGTTTACCGCGAGAAACATGTGATACATATTATTACTCTTTACATTTAGCTATGAAATTCAAGTAAATAATCACTTTTCAAATATTACCCTCAGAAGTCTGTTTTATAGGGTCCAAAAAAACCGCATAAGTTAAAAATTGGGTTTTGCAAGTTTTTAACGCTAATCAAGCCGTTTTTGCAGCCTTTAAGATACAAATTGTTTTTAATACATAAAATACTACTTTATACAGGTAACTAGATGCTTACATGAATTTTTTAAACAACTATTTATTATTTTTAGCAATTTCTCTTAGAATAATGTTAGAAAGTTGCAATTTTTCCTGAAATTTTCAACTTTTTTTATAATAATATCAATTTAAACAAAAATGCTCTCAGTAACTAATTTAAAGAATAATTGAATTTTATATGTTCGATATAGAAAGCTTGAAAACTTATGGCTTGTTCATAACTAAGAAGCCAAGGCAAGCAAAAAATTTATGAAAAAACCGCAACTTTCTAGCAATTACCTAAGAGAAGATAGTTGTGAACAATAATAAAATTTTTAAACAATTATGTTCGTTAACTTGCATTAGTTATTAGCTCACTCAGTAAAAATTGGACAAAAAGCTCAAAATTGCCGAAAAACCCGAAACTATCAGACATTAATATAGGAGAAGAGAGTTATAAACAATAATAATTTATTTAGGCAATTCTTTTACTAAATTTCATTAATTATCACCTCACTCTAAGTGAAAAGTGACAAAACGTTGAATATCACATAAAAAAACCTCAACTGTATAGAATTATACAAAGATAATATTATTGAAAATAATAATAGATTGTTTAAAAAATTATGTTCATTAACCTGAGTTAATTATTACCCCAGTTTAAGTAAACAGTTGACAAAAAATGAAAAATTTCCGAAAAAGCCGCAATTATCTCGCATTACTATAGGAGAAGATAGTTATAAACAATAATAGTTTGTTTAAGGAATATTTTTTGTTGTATTGCATCAATTTGATGTTTTCACAATTTTAAACCAAAATTATTGATTTAGAATTTTCAAGGAAAGATTTACTGAAGGAATTAAATTTTGAAATATTCGTAGTTTTATTTTTGTCGACTTTCTGTTATGCTTTTTGTTCCATGAAGGACGTATTGTTCTGTATTCAAGTGATCAAGATGAGTGATCTTTTTATGTTTAAAACATTAGATTGTATGATCTGACATTTTACTTTGATGTGAGACATGAGCTTCGTGTTTCTAATTATACTGTAGAGAAAAAAAAAATGTGAATCTAAAATAATTACTAATATGGTTTTTAAAAGAAAGAGTTTACGAATAAAAAGATTATTGCTTCACTAGCATCATGGTTATGTGGAAGAGAGTGTACCTCTTTCAAAATATTTTTATGATAATATTAGAATAAATACACATAGATATTTTTAGTATGCTACTGTGAAAAATGGATCATACAAAAAAACTCGCAACTTCGATATTTTTATTATTGGCGACTTTTAGACAAATCGCACTGAATTTAATTTATGGTGTTTTTTTTATGTTTGAAACTTTGGATTTAATGATTTGATATTTTACTTCTATGTTACATGTATATGCTTCGTGTTTCTAATAATATTGTGAAGGAGATGAAGAAACCAAATTAAAAAAATTATTAACATTGTTTCTAGAAAAAAGATTTACGAATAAAAAGTGTATTGCTTTATTGACATCGTGGTTATGTGCAGGAGAGTGTACCTTACATAAAATAGTTCTATAAGAATAATAAAATAAATACGTTAACATATTTTCAAGTATGTTTTTGTAAAAATGAATGGCCCAAAAAACTCGCAATTTCGATATTTTTTTATTGTTGGTGACTTTCCGACATATTACGCTCCATTATTATATACCATTAAGCCATTTCCCTTTCGGCGAGCCTCAAGGGGTAAGCGTGACACTACCCGATTCGGGTAGTGTTTCTAGGTGGATAGTTTCTTGTAGTAAATAACTACAAGTGTGGGCTCACCACACCCACCACCGCCAACAGCAACGCAGTAGTATCAGACGGTCACCCATCCAAGTACTAACCGCGCCCAACACTGCTTAACTTCAGTGATCTAACGGGAACTGGTGTTTCCAGCGTGGTATGGCCGTTGCCATTCCCTTATGAAAAAAAAGTATTGGTAAGTATTGGAAATCCAAAACTTTTTCGTGAAGAAAATACTGGATCCTAATATCAGCCTATACTTACCAATACTTCTTTTTCATAAGGTTTCAATTTATCGTTAAATCCTTGACCAACAGTTCTGGTTTCATCCATCGAAAAGCTTTTTCAAAAATCAAAAAATTATTTTTCTAGCAAGACTAAGCAAGAAAAGAAAACATTTCAAGATGAAAAACTATTGATCTCAAAAAGGTCTACAAATTCATTCAATACTATTTTTTCAAAGACGTACAGTTTTTATTTTAATCGCGATAAAGCTTCAAAGAAAATTAAAAATTCCGATTTTCCAAAGAAAACTATGCGAGGAACGAAAAAACTTTTAGCATTAAAAACTATTCACCTCCAAAGAATCTACAAATTGGCTTTATACCCTTTTTTGATAAGGCGTAAAGTTTTTATTTCAAACGTGATAAGGCTTTAAAAAAACTGGAGTATTTTATTTTCCAGAAAAACTATGCTAGATGAACAAAATGTTCGAAAGAAAAGTTATTTAACTTAGAAAGTTCTATAAATTTACTGCAGACAATTTTTTCATAAGACTCATATTTTTTATTTTAAACATGACCACACTTTAAAAAAAATGAAAATTTCTTCTTTCTGGCTATTTTAACTTTTCAATAAGGACGGAAGATATTAAAAAATATTGTTTACTACGCGTAAGTTTTTATTGGTACATAGTCCTAATCTCTTTGAAAGTTATTAAAAAGATTCGATAATAATTTTATTATTTTTATGTTTACACAAGGCTTAAAAAATATGAAAGGTTATGAACTTGTTTTTGAAACATTTCCAATTTTTACAGAGGTCGTGAGTTCTATAATTTTTTAAGTGAGATTACTATGTGAGAAGTTGTAGGCTCCGGAAGCTATGATCATGGTTCCTTACAGGAGCCAATCCCGACGCAACTGGAACGTGTACGTGATCCGCTTCTGCTCCTTCTGTCCTAGAAGGTAAGCGAGAGCGGAATATTTACGCGAGATAACATCGCGCAACACTATTTCTTGGAGTCAGGTCTCTAGCCGCAGATGACCTTACGCGGCAGACGGGACAGTTGGAGATGAAGGTTTCACCTCTGGATACTTTTAAAGAGCTACCAATCTTTGTAGAATGTTATGAGGAACAGTGTTGACGGACCAGATGAAGTGATCCCAGAAGAACAGCCTTTTGCATCCGGTTCGCGATGGAATGAGCCTGACGCTAGCAAGCCGGAATCTTGTTGAGTTGGTTAATAAATGAAGCTTTCATATCTCCAAGACAGCCGATTATGAGAACTACAAGATGGACTTTGTACCCTTGGTACAGTCTGCTCAGCTCGAAAAGAACTGCTTGATATTTCGGCCGTTTTTCTTCCCCCTTTGCCGTGATATTACCATCGGCTGGTGCCGAGAATCCAATCACGTAAATGATCTTGTTCTTCAGATCTTGGAGGACAATATCAGGCTGCGTAGCACTGATACGTTGAGTGGTGAAGAATGAGGAATTCCAGTAGATCTTATACTGATCATTTTCCACAACGGACTCTTGCTTGCACGCTCGGCAGTTGGTTTCGCCTACAGGTACATTCATTATGCGCTCGCGGTAAACTAAGGTGTCTATAACGCCGTCTTGACAGGCAAAAAGAAATCCCTCAATCTCCGATATCAATCCAGCAGGCTTCAGAAACATGTTGGACAGACCTATCGAGAGCTCTTCTCTACGTATGATGCCGTAGAATTTACCATGAAGGGGCTTGTCAGCATGTTCTCTTAGTACAAGCGCATGCTCTGCTACCTGTACACGACTTTTGAGCACCGAAGGTGTTAGTAATGCTAGGCCATGTGTAGTGTCGTTTGAATCAAATACGAGTACGAGTCGCATAAGAGAATCTGTGCTATTTAGACCTGAGCAAGCTGTAGTCAGAACCGTTCTGCGATGGAGACACTATAAGCTCAGTAAGCCTCTACCCCCTTTATCTCGAGGGAGGTATATTCGAGGTACGGAAGATCTAGGATGATGACTTATATGGATTTTCATCATCTCGCGTGTGCTTCGGTCAAGTTTCTTCAACTCATCGACGTTCTATTTTACTGCACCAAACGCGTAGAGCAGTATAGGAACGGCCAGCATATTGTTCGCCTGGATCCTATTCTTTCCAGATAATTCGGAAGCCCAAATTTTTCTGAGAATTTGGCGATACCTTTTGGCAATCGCCGTTTTTAACACACACACATTTTGGGTTTCCGCTTGCGGTATTCCTAGATATGTATGTATATGTTTCTCCAATACCAAGATATTGAATGGTATTTCCGCCTATGAGTTGAACATCCTGATCGTCACGCCATGATGTAGTTTCTAGTCTTCCTTGGTGTAGGTGGACGCAGGCACACTTGTCCAGTCGGAAGCTCATGCCAATCGACTTAGAGTACCCACTTACCGTCTCCACAAGGATGTCAAGGTCCTCTTTCGAGGAAGCAAAGAGTTTGAGGTCGTCGATGTATAAAATGTGGTTGACCTTATATTCTCTTCTGTTCGGCGGCCCACATGGATATCCAGAGCTTTTGCCTCGGATCACAATAGATAGAGGCAAGAGGGAGATGCAGAAAAGTATCGGACTTAGAGAGTCTCCTTGAAAGACCCCCCTCTTATATGTGGTATAGCTTGTAGTCACTTGTCTTTTGTCAGATGTTATTACAAATCTTGTCCACCACAAGAGAATAAGCTCTTTTGTGCATCTCACTATTTTTGGATCACCTCCAGACACTCGAGGAGCTTAATAAGTAGCTCATGGTTCGTGTTATCGAATGCCTTACTGTAGTTAATCCAAGCCATGGACAGATTGCGTCGATACGTGATCGAGTCCTGGGTAATACACCTGTCTATTAACAGGTTCTCCCTGCAACCTGCCAGCCCTCTCTTGCATCCACGTTGTTCAACTATTGCACTCTATACCGACTCGATAGATATTAATATCCTCTCTTTGAGGATGCCAGTGAATAGCTTGTATCTATTGTTTAAACAAGCTATGCGCCTGTAGTTCTTTAGACTTGACAAATCTCCGGTCTTAGGAATCAATACCGTGCGTCCTTCCACTATCCACTGCTGGACGAGTCGCTCTCCGTTTAAGAAAGTAGTAAATATACGAGCTAGATGTTGGTGCGTAGAAGTGAACTTCTTCCACCAAAAGTTGTTGATTTTATTTCTTCACTTCTTCAGCAGTAATTAGCGGATACTCTTCCTCTGGACCCTGTAACCGTTGCCTTTGGCAAAAGTTACGAAAGAGTGGTATATCTGAAGCGTCTTTATTTAGCTGATAAGTATCTCCATACACTTGCTCCCATGAGACTTGAATCTCTTCTAGACTAGGCGGATTTTTAACGGCACGTGACGTTTTATTGAACAGACGGGAAGGATGAATAGAAAAGGTGGAATTTTCCTGAATCCACTTTACTCGCCGTTCAAGGCCCTGTACCGCTGTTGAAAAAGATCTAATTTTTTGCGTCCAGTGCTGTTCGATGTTCGACAGTTTACACTTGTTCAGCGTGTGATTTGTTTTTCCTGAATTTCGAGTAAGTACCCTAACTTTTGGAGCGAGTTTTACTCAGGCGTACTGAAGTATCGTTACTTCTATTGTCACTAAGCAGGAAGACCGCCTTCTCGCAAAGTACACAGTTCAGATTCCAGAGATTGACATCTTCGAGGAGCATATCGGGGAGAGCAGTATTAGCTTCAGCTATTTTGTCCATCCTGAGAAAGACTTTTTGGTGGATAGATCTCCTACACCTCATGTTGGCATTATCGGCTATCTGCAAAGGTGGTCTTGCTGGAACGGGTGGAATGTTCGCTGGAGGATGTTGCTCTTCTTCTTGTTGATAAAGAGCTTCATATCCGTTTTTTTGCAAAAATGATATCTGATACGCCGGTGTACTTCTTTGCTAACAGGTAAGGATGTCCCTCCTGAGTTATTCCGACCACTTAAATCGATGTTCTCGCGTTTGTCCGGGGCTATTGCCTGTTCGTCGCCTCGGTTCGGTCCTATTGCCATTCCCAACTGAACCATGGCCTCCATCCGAGAGAGGCCCATTGTGGGTGGCACTGCGCGATACTGGTGACAAAATTGCATAACTCGTTGCATTGGGGGGTTAGCCCAAAACAACGTGGCTAACTGCAAGAGCCGGAGCTCTCGGGCGATGGGGTCGCTACATCCCTACGCCTTAGATTACTATTTTTTTTAATCTTGTTCTCGAGTGAACCCGGGTTTTCATCATAGCCACGTACTAAGTCAAGTAACTGATGAGATGAGAATGTTATAAGTTGATATCATACGATGTCTGAAATCTTCTGCGATGATGTTGTAGGTACAAAATTAGGAGCATAGTGTAGTTTGGACTTCGTATTTTACCGCTGTTATCCATTCACAGCGGCCGCGAGCGTTGGAGGTGAGAACAGTCGCCTCTGGATGCTTTCTTAGAGCTACCATCAGATTATTATTATTATAACATTACATTTAAGGCGTAGGGATGTGGCGACCCCATCGCCCGAGAGCTCCGGCTCTTGCAGTCAGCCACGTTGCATTTGGCTAACTCCCCACAACAACGCATTATGCGGTCACGTCACCAGTATCGCGCAGTACCACCCACGTTATGCCTCTCTCGCATGGAGGCCATGGTTCAGTTGGGAGTGGCAATAGGACCGAACCGAGGCGACGACCAGGCAATGGCCCCGGACAAACGCGAGAACATCGATTTGAATGGTCGGACCTAAAATTACATTATTATTATTATTATTATTATTATTATAACATTAAACCATTTCCCTTCCGGGATAGGCGTGACTTGCTCGGTGAGGAAGGGAGTAACGTGGAGTAGGGATATTAGATTTTTTAGATTGATCTAAAATTCTTTTGTTATTTGCTTGAATGACACGTTTGTTCCGGAACACTGTTCCGGCCCAGGTTGCTGATCAATCCCTCTAGCGATCATCCCAAGTGAAGAGCCTCATAAAATTGTTATGTGTGGTTCCCCACTTGGACCCATTAGTATCCAAGTTCTTTGTTTCAGGCCTCATTCACTCTACTGTCACTCTGTTCACAAACTATTTGTCGCCACACTTTTCTGTCTTGGCATACTACTCTAGCTTCCTTCGCGTCCATGCATTTTTTCAAGCAAGCTCTCGTGTTTCTATGGCTTCTTATATCTCTTCGAATTAATGTCTTATTTACAGATTCTAACCATTGTTTCGGCAGTCTACCTCTTGGCATTCTGCAATTTACTTTATCTTTATACACTTGTTTGGTCAGTTGTTCATCTTCCATTCTTTCAGCATGTCCGAACCATCTTAACTGATTTCTTTCCCATATGTCAATTAGTGTCTCTCCTGTACCACATTCTTTGGGATTATCTCGTTTCGGACTTTGTCCATCAGTGTTTTCCCTCATATTGTACGCAGAGATTTCATGCCAATCGCGTTAATTTCACTCTTGTCCTTTTCTTGACAGGTCCATGTCTCGATACCGTATAGTACAGTCGGTACAAATATAGAATTATGTATGGCCATTTTAGCTTTTTTCGATATGTTTTTATTTCTGAGAATGGACCCTGTTCCGCCGATAATCTTCTTACCCTCATTCATGCGCCTGTCTAACTCTCCATCTATTTTTCCGTCGCTAGTGAATAGGCTACACAGATATTTTTTCCTCACTTTGTCTTTCAAACACCGTGATTTTCGTTTTATTTACGTTAATCTTGAGGCCCATGTTCTTCATGCTTGTATTAAATTTATTCAACATTCTTTGCAAGTCCACGATTGATTCTGCCATAACAATCTGGTCATCTGCGAAAGCTAACCCACGTACCTTTACTGTTTCAAGATCTACACCTCCTTTGTCGAAGAGGACCATTCTTAGACACTTATCCATAAATATGATGAATAGCCATGAGGACATAACGCATCCTTGTTTCACGCCTTGAATAATATCGAACCAGTCACTCAGTTTCCCATTAACCATTACACTCGCTTTACTACCTGTATATATTGTTTTCATTGCTTGTAGGAGCCATCAATAGACTTCGTACTCTTTAAGGACTTCACAAAGTTTACTTCTATTTACCTTGTCAAATGCTTTTTCTAGCTCAACAAATGCACAGAAAACTTTCTTTCCTACTCTCAAGTTTTTTTCTGTGATCTGTCTTAAGTTAAATATTTGATCTGTACATGATCTTCCTGGCATGAATCCATTTTGTACTTCCCATATATTTTCTTCTGTAATTTTCATTGCACTGCGAATAAGTATTTTAGAGTATATTTTACTTATGCTACTTAATAAGCTGATACCTCTGTAATTATTGCAGTTGCTTTTATCTCCCTTTCTTTTGTATATTGGTACGATAATCGCTTTTCTCTAATCGTCTGGGACTTCTCTCGTCTCGATACATAAATCTATCAATTCGCATAACCTGTGAGGTATGTACTCGCCACCGTATTTGAGAATTTCAGCGCTAATACTGTCTACATCAGCAGCCTTACCGTTTTTTAAGTTCTTAATTATATCTCTAACCTCAGTGACACAGACTTTTTCAATTGGGTTTTCTAATACATTATGTTCTATGTCGCAGTTCTGTTGCCCTATATCTTCAACTTATATTAATTTTTTAAAAGAGTCTTTTAAAGCGTCGACTATCCCGTCTGTATCATATAACGTTTTACCTTTGCTGTCTCTCATGCTGACAAACTCTGTACTTTTACTTTCCTTCATCTCTTTAAATAATAGTTTCATGGTTCCTTGAAAGTCGTTTCCTATTTTCTTCTCTTCTGTTCTGATTTTATCGTTAACTTACTTGACTAGTCGTTTAACTTTCCTCTTTGTGTATCTGTAATCATTTTCAAGTCTATTTCTCTCTTTATCGCTAAGACCTGTGATTTTGAACGTTCCCTTGTACGCTTCTTTCTTTTCTTATCGGGCTGTCTCAATTTCACCATTCTCCCATGCATCATCAGATTTTCTTCCTACAACCGCAGTAACACAGACTTCGATCGCAGTTTTAAGAATGATATCCCGTAACATAGTCCAAGCGCTATCTATATCTTTATTGCTTCTAAGCACCTCCCAAGTTGCCTTATCTATGCGTTCGTTTATCTTATACTGAAAATCTATTCGCACGTCCGGTTTCTGTGAATTTCACTCTTGATTCGCGTTTGTTTCGTTTTTTTGTTCTCTTACTTCTCCATCCCCGCCCTAAGTTTATTTTGGTGACTAGAAGGTAATCAGTATTGCATTCGAAACCCCTCAGGACTGTTGTATCTTTTACTAGTTATCCGCAATAAAGAAATCAATTATACTGCGGTTATTTTCTTTACACCAGGTATACGTGTGGATCATTTTATGTCGAAACCAAGTATTTGTAATGAATAGGACCTTTTCTAAGCATGAGCTTAGTAATTTTTCCCTGTTATAATTTTTTCTTGTTGGATCCTCAAACTTACCTAGCACCCTTTCTGTATCTGTAGCCTGACGTTGGACGTCGACCCATCCGTTCATATCCCCTAGCAGAATTATCCTTTCACCTTGATCGCAAGTACTTAGTGTATCATTTAAAGTGTGCCAGAAGGCGCCTTTGACTTTGCTCGGATCACTATTTCTACTTTCGCAACTCTTTTTCTTCGTTTTAGGTACACATAGAATATCTAGTTTTCCTACGTGCATAGTTTCTCGTAGTTCTCTTATCTTAAGATCATTCACTTCTCTAGCATTCCAAACATCCAGTCTCCATTCATCGCCTGAAACTCGACCTTCACGTTTCCGTGTTATGCATTTCGTCAATCAAAGTTTCAGTCCATTCCGAAGCTATTTTATTGTTTGTATTATTCATTGTTTAGACTGTACACCCAACTACCATCTTTATGCGCGAAAATTTGTTTTGTGAGTCGAAATCATGTCCAAGTTAAGTAGTGATTCGTCGTATGGTGGAGAGTCTACTTGTGACGTTAGTCCCACCAATACTTCTGTTACTGGAGGGGGGGGGGGCTGAGGACAAGGAATCGAAAATTTTATATTTCTTGAAATGCGTTCCTTAGAATACGTCCCAAAAATCACTTAAAAATATCTTGAAATTCCCTTAAATCATTGAAATCAATTTCAATTAAAAATTGGTCAATTTTTGAATTTTCAATTAAATTGAACGAATAAAGTGCTTCATCGTAGCTTAATTCATGGTATAGAAAGAATATACCCCCTCTTCCCCTGACACGCAAAATAGTTCAATTTCAAAAGTTTATAATCTGAAATTTCATTTATTCTCAACACTGATAGTAATAACTTATCTGAATATTTCACTGGGATTGCGCCTTTGTCTTCAGAGCTTCTTCTTAATTTTTGAGTGATAATTTTGAAAAAAAAGAGAATTAAATAGTGTGTTCACGGAAAAATAATTGAAAAATGATTGCTCAAAAGTAGACCGGTTTACTTGGCAGTTGATATTTTATTTTCCGAAATGGAGAAATTCGACCATTCGCGTAGGCGTAATATGTCAAACTGGTGCTGGAAATGTGTTTGTCTACTTTCTCAAGTGACCTCATGGGATCATTGGAAAATACAAAAAGAGGAATGGAAACTCTTTAAAATTCTTTGAAATCCCTTCAACCACTGCAATAATCTGAAAATTCGTTAAAATCATTTCAGAAAACCCAGAGACTGGTAAATTCTCTCAAATTTTGAAAATATCTTTATACATTGGAAGATTTTTGATCATAAAATGCCGTGAAATTATTTGATTATGCTTTCGAATTTAAGCATTGTATCTAAAGCATTCGCGAAATTATGTGAAAAACTGAGATTATCAAGGACAGTTTTATGTTATATAAAAATTCATTCTTTTCTCACCGAAGAGAACTTGATGAAAAATTTTAAAATATAATAAAATTTTTTGGTTTTGTTTTTACGTCTTTAATTTTAAAAGAAAATGTACTGAATTTTTTGTTTTATTCAAAAGTTGTGTCCGTGGAAACAATATGTTTCATTCTGAACCAAATTGCATGAGAAATTATCAAAATTATTGTAGTTGATAATAATTTTCCAAGTATTCCTTCAACTACAAGTATTCTTCAAACACTGTAGTGTGTATTGTGTAAAGTAAGATGAAACATTTTTTACGCTATTCTGATTAGATTTTTAATGAAAATTCATTATTTGCTATTTTCTAAGAGGGGGACGTAGAATGTGGAAAGATTTTCGGTATCAGACTTTTGGTTTACTGCGAAGGGATTGCTGACTATATGAGCCATTTCCAAAACCATTCGTTTTTTATAGTGTTCTATTTTTTCAAAAATTTTGGTTTCGCCAAAACCAAACCGATGATCTTCCAACGATGCATATTTAGTCATTGCCGTTCATTCGTTTGGTTATCTGTACACGTCGTTTGTGTGATCTTTAACGCGTACATAGAGAGGTCATTTTGTCGTACCAATGTATACCGCTTCACAGTTGGTGCATGGAGTACTGTAGACTGCATTGGACATTTTTTCCTTTGAAATAGGATCTTTTTTTACTTAAAAATTGGTGTCAGATCGTTGATGTTACGGAATGCAGGTCTTATGTGAAAGGGTTTGAGAATGCTAGACATTTTTTCAGATAGTCCATGCACATACGGTAAAGAAATGTAGAGATTTCGTTGAGGGACTCTATTATCGTGCTGTCCTGCTGTGCTTTAGCAGGGCGCATCCTTGTGTGTGTGTACGACTGTGTTGATAAAGGGAAGAGGATAATTATTATTTATTAGGATAGTTTCAATTTTTTACATTTTTTTCGTGGAAGTCTTTGTGAAATAACGTTATCGCTCGGTCAACGAAATTATTGATAACGTTAACTTTATATTGATGTAGATGGTGTGGAAAATAATTGTGGCATTGGCCTGAAGCTGTTGGTTTTTGGTACCAGTCTGTCTTTAAGTGATCACCTTCCCTTTTTGGAGAACATCAAGAACGCTAAATCCATTGCCTGATTCTTCCTCAAGAGTGAATTGTAAATTGTGATTGAAATTATTAAAAGCATTTAGAATTGCTTGAATTTGATCAGGAGGAGCAGCAGCAATAATATCGTCTACGTCCCGGAAGTAGAAGGGAAACTGTATTGGAAGGTAAGCTAAGCAGCTTTTTTCCAAATCATCCATCAAAATGTCTGATGATCTGAGGCCATCTCTCTTTTACAGCAACAATCGCAGGACCAATAGGAACGTTTGTGAACAAGGATACGGCGTCAAATGAAAATAGTTTGTAGCCTGGTGGGATTTGACGTTTTTGATTTTGTTGATAAATTCCAAACTGTTTTTTACTCTTGATATTGGAGAAATTATATTTTCAGAAATGATTGACTTGTAATAAAAAGCAAGATTGTAATTTGGACTGCCTATAAATGAAACCATTAATCTGAGCTGTTTGGGGTCTTTATGAATTTTTCTTAGTCCATAACATCGGGAAGGATTGGGATTATTAGCTTTCAAAGAGGAAGCTGTAGATTTGTTTGTATAATCTTTTTCGTTCCAATATTTCATAAGTTCATCAACTTCAATTTGAATTTCCTGTGTAGTGTCTTCAGACAATTGATTACAAATTTTGGTTTCTGACAACATGAGGGTTAAGTCTGCTTCATACTCATCTTTGTTCATACCTACCGAAATGTTACCTTTATCAGATTTACTAATTGAAATATTGGGATTATTTTTTAGAAATGGTTCAGTAAGTTTGAGATGCGCGCGTACTTGTTTTTTTAATTCATTCATGGGATTTTTGTGTAAATTTTGCTGTTGGGCGAAATTACTGATGCAATTGACCAATTTTAATCTAGCTTTATTTTCGTCTGTTTCTTGTATGTTTTTTATATTGGATTCAAAATCAGCAATAAGATGTCTGATCAGTAATTTGTAAATGGGAATTGGCGAACCAAACTTTCCCCCCAAACCGGCTGTATTTTCCACGAATTCACGAATTTCTGTGTTGGTTAAGTTGACAAATTTACTTTTTTCGTCAGTAGAATTGTTGCAAGTGGCATTTGTATAATTTATATTGCATTCGAAATTGTTTATTTTCTGATTCATAATTATTAAATTATTTGATAAATTAAATTATCACGTATGAGACTTTTTTCTATGATTAGGCGCATACTTCCGTGCAATGTAGTTATTATCGAACCTGTTCGATTGAAACGCGTGTAGATTTAGGTGTTTTGGGGGGACACGTTCTCTCCTGCACCGAAGAAGAAATATCCTCTGGTTGAAATTCTTGGCTAGGGTGACACTTGCCTTGGACCATTTCTTGAGATCTGAAAGGACAACATCACCATCTTCTTCTAGGATTTTGTTGTAAAATCCGTGGCCCCTTCTTCGTTTATCATTGCCCATATTATCCATAATAATAGCTGGGGGATTGTATTGACCCTCAAAAATTAAATTGTGTAGAAATTGTTGATGTAAGTTGTTGGTTTTAGGGTCAGGTGAATTGAAACGAATTAAGTTACTTCAAACGTTTTGGCACACAATTGTGGCCCTTATCAGTGAGTTTTATTGAATCTGTGAAAAGTACATAACATCTTGTAGGTACGCACTTTTACAATTGGAAGTGTTATTCATTGTTTAATATCTCAGTTGTGAAAATATAAAAATTATTTAATTTAAAAATTTTAATTTCATTCAATTCTGTTAATAACTATTGATGAATCTGGCAGTATTATTAAAACATGGTTTTATTTTAACGATGTACAATTGATGAAAAAATAATGACAACGCAGTAGAAACATTTTTTTACAACAAACTTCTTTCCAAAACTTGTCAGAAATCATTGCAATCGAAAAAATACTTCTGAAACATTTTTTTCCAATGGCGTATATTTAATTTAAAAAATTTTAATTTTATATTATTTCTATCTGTTTGTATGAAAAATAGCCTTCAACACAATTTTTTGTGTACGAGAGAAATAATGTTAATTAAATAATTCATCTGTTATCATGAGGAATTATGTCTGAGCAAAAGAAATTTTGTTCCCTTGTAAATCTCACAGTAGTATCAATACGAAGTTGTTAAAAACTTTGTAGTTGAATACTTGTTCAAATATTCTTTGAACAAATTTTTATTTTCCTAACGACGAAAAAATGATGACAAAATTTTTAAAGACAGTAGAAAGAATATACCAATTTTCAAGCTGCATGGCATTTCAACAATGAATAATTTAAATATTTTATCAGCTTCTAATTTCTTGTATAAAAATTTCCATTTTAAAAAGTACAAGCAGATAGAAATAAAGTTAATTAAAAATTTTATAATTAAATATACGCCACTGGAAAAAAAATGTTTTAGAAGTATTTTTTCGATTGCAATGTTTTCTGACAACTTTGGAAAAAATTGTCTTGTAAAGATTTGTGGGAAACAAAATGTTTCTACTACATTGTCATTGTTATTTCATCAATTGTACTTCGTTGAAATAAAACCATGTTTTTAATAATACTGCAAGATTCATCAATAGCTATTAATAGAATAAAATAAAATTAAAATGTTCGAAATAAATAATTTTAATAATTTCACAACTAAGATATTACCAATGAATAACACTTCCAATTTAAAACTGCGTGCCTACAAGATATTATGTACTTTTCACAGATTTGATAAAACTCACTGATGAGGGTCACCATTCTGTGCCGAAACGTTTGAAACAACCTAATTCGTTTCAATTTACCTGACCCTCAAGCCAGCAACTTACATCAATAATTTCTACACAATTCAAATAAATACTTTAAAAAATACTCAAAATAGTTTATTCTGTTATTTATCATAAAATTTGAAGTATCCTGTCAGAATTCGAAGTATGATTTAGAAAAATTTAGCTATCCTGATATTACATTGTATACTACAGAATTTTCATTTTAGGGATAATCTTACGGAAATTTTTGTACCTTGATTATTTTTCCCAAAGACTTATTGGGAATTACAATCTGACCCATTTTTTACCTCCTTCTACGAAGCCAAAAGGGATACAACGATATAAACAGAAGAAAAACACGTTACGTATTATGTGCACGACCCCTGTCCTAGTTTTGAATAGGCTAACTTCATGCTGTTATTTTCAATGTGAAACAAATGAATCTGGAACAAGAATGATTTTTTTCAGAATTCTATTGTTGCACACATAAAAGATGCAAAGGTAAAATCTATCTGCGGTACCACTAGGATAGTAAATATTATTTCTTGTTCTTTATTTTTGGCTAGGACCATTGTGGGTCTAAGAGTATAAAATTAGATGAAAATATTTGACGGTATCATTTTTTTCGTGAAAATATTCTTTATTTTATATTGTAATATTTTCACAATTTTAAACCGAAATAATCGACTCAGAATTTTCAAGAAAAGATTTACTGGAGAAATTAAATTGTTCAACATTCATATTTTTATTTTTTCGACTTTCTGTTATGCTTTTTCGTCCATGAAGGACATATTGTTCTGCATTCAAGTGATCAAGATAAGAGATCTTTTTATGTTTACAACATGAGATTGTATGATCTGACATTTTACTTCGATGTCAGATATGTGCATCTTGTTTCTAATAATACTGCAGAGAAACCCAAAAAGCGAATTAGAAATAATTACTTATATTGTTTCTGAAAGAAGGAGTTTACGAATGAAAAGTTTATTGCTTTATTGGCATCATGGTTATGTGCAGGAGAGTCCGCCTCATTCAAAATATTTTGATGAGAATATTAGAATAAATACACATACATATTCCTAGTATGCTTCTGTAAAAATTAATGGCACAAAAAACTCTCAATTTCGATATTTTTTTATTGTTGGTGACTTTCCGACATATTACGCTCAATTCCCTTATGAAAAAGAAGTATTGGTAAGTGTTGGAAATCCAAAACTTTTTCGCGAAGAAAATACTGGATCCTAATATCAGCCTATACTTACCAATACTTCTTTTTCATAAGAGTTCAATTTATCGTTAAATTCTTGACCAACAGATCTGGTTTCATCCATCGAAAAAGCTTTTTCAAAAATCAAAAAATTATTTTTCCAGCAAGACTAAGCAAGAAAAGAAAACATTTTAAGATGAAAAACTATTGATCTCAAAAAGGTCTACAATTCATTTAATACTATTTTTTTAAAGACATATAGTTTTTATTTTAATCGCGATGAAACTTTAAAAAAAATTAAAAATTCCGATTTTCCAAATAAAACTATGCGAGGAACGAAAAAAGTTTTAGCATTAAAAACTATTCACCTCCAAAGAATCTACAAATTGGCTTTATACCCTTTTTTGATAAGGCGCAAAAGTTTTTGTTTCAAACGTGATAAGGCTTTATAAAAAACTGGAAAATTTTATTTTCCAGAAAAACTATGCTAGATGAACAAAATGTTCGAAAGTAAAGTTATTTGATTCAAAAAGTTCTATAAATTTACTGCAGACAATTTTTTGATCAGACTCATATTTTTTATTTTAAACATGACCACACTTTAAAAAAAATGAAAATTTCTACTTTCTGGCTATTTTAACTTTTCAATAAGAACGGAAGATATTAAAAAATATTGTTTACTACGCGTTTTTTAAACATTTTCAATCTCTACCGACGTCGTGAGTTCGAGAATTTTCAAAATTGCTGCCTCGGAGTTTTATTCCTTCTTCAGATAAAATTTATTGAACAATGGAACTATATACCTCTAAAAAATGTATGCATTGAGAGTCTGTTGCCAAATACGTATTGAATTACGGTTGTGCTGTTAATAATAATATCAATATGCTATACTAGTAATTTCAGTTGTACGGAAAATTTTGTAATACTTAGCTCTAGCTACTCCTTAGTTTCTATCGTTCCGATTTCTAATTCAAATCCAATCTTCTACTTCTTAAGCTCCGGCAAATTTGGCCGGTATCATAACCTTACTTTATTAAGAGTTGACACTTAACAGACTGATTGTGAGTAGTGAATAGTGATTTAACCAACTCAAAGTGAGAAGTTACCATGAATGACTGTTAAATTATTATAAATTACCAATAAATTACCATGACTTAGAGAAAATTTCCGAAAATCTTTGGAAAAGCTTGAGATGCTTCAAATTTCCAAAATTCCTCGTTATTTCTGATATTCAAAAATATCCCAAGTTTCCGGAAAATGTGTTCTCATCGTTTCTCAAGTAGAAAATTCCCTGCATATATTACAAAAAGTATCGTGTAGCTCTTTTGCGTCTCGCCTCCAACTCGCCTCCGCATTGCCTAGAACTCGCCCTTGATTCGCCTCTAGCTCGTTCAGTAAACTTCTTACTCGTGTAAAACTGTCTACTATCCGCACTCGTAGAACAGTACACTGACCAGTCGCTGACACGCATTTTTTAACGCGTGATCTAGAAAATTAAAATCCGGAAAAAATTGCAGTACCTGTATACACAACCTAAAGTTTTCATCAAATATTTAGAATTCAGTTTTTATTTGTAGTTAAATATATAAAGTATAATTTAGCTTTTACTTTTTCTATTTGTAATACTCTGTAGTTGCAATTTTATCCCTATTTTTCTCTCCGTACATATTTTTGAGTAGGATGGGGGAGGGTCGTTACACAATTTTATCAAAAAGATGCAACTATTTTTTTCAAAGCATAACTTTTATTTTTACTGCACCTGACATCAATATCATTGCCACACAGTTGAAAATTACAATGTCCTTTTTATTTTCGTGATTTGCATGTCCATACGCCGTAGGCTGCTACAACTTTGTCAGCTCCACCACAGCCAGCTGCAAAGAAATGTAAAATCAGATCAAAATATTTGTCTATATAAGTATCTCCTAATTTTCAAGAAAAGATGTACGAGAGACTTCCCTCTACACTCTACACTCTTCATTATAGATAATGCAACCCATAGACTTCTTGATATAAAAAAAAAAAATTATTTACACTGCCGCGCTAATTCAATTTAATTCTAGCGTTTCAAAACGTAAAATAAATTTGATATAGATTTGAGAAAAATTCTAAAATGTAAATCTACTTTGGATTTCTATAAGACTAAATCCTACGGCATGTAGCAATATTTAAAATTCTGAAAATCAAATAAATTTGGCTTATAACTTACCCGCAGCTGCCCCTTCAGACTTATAGATATCGGCTGATCCTAGAGCCACTCCATAAATACAAATGATTGTCAAGAACAGCAAAAATTTAACGGAAATCATGTCGTATGTCAAAGATCTTGTTTCGGCTGGATTCTGTAAGGTAAAAAAGTTTAGAAAATTTCAAGTTTTTTCATTTTGTATAAACTATTTTTCTAGCATAGGAGAGAGGCGGGTTAAGCGGCGGCGCGGAAAATATGGCACGGTGGATTTTTCAAAAAATTATGTATTTTGAACGAGTGAGGTGAGGTTCATTATATGAATTTATGAATAAAATTTCAAATAGGGAAAAAATTAGTTCATTTAAGATAATTGTTTAACTTTTAAGCTAAAAATATGGTTTTGGGCGTTTCTCGTATATTATGACAGATGCGAAAAAATCATTGAACCTTATAGTAGTTTGCTTCAATTGTATTAAAACTTTGTTATTTTTGATCTTCTAACTATTCCAAAGGATTTCACGTGTTACAAATAGGTGAACTTAGTTAATATCTGCACATAAAAGTCTTGTTTCAGTACCATGCACAAGCGGGCAATGCGACGCGGACGGCCATTTTAATGGTAAAATGTCGAAATGTTGGATATTGTATATTCATAGCCTTGGATGCTAATCACTTCTAAAATAGAACCTCCAATTTATTTTCTTAATCTATCATAAATATTGATATCTGTTTTTACTGAAATTTTGCGTTCGACTGTTAGAACATTGTTTTTAATTTGCAACAGTTAAAATAATAGTGCGCGACGCATTACCCGATAGGTAGGGTAAGTTGACATACGTGGACTTTTTGGAAGACTCACAGATTGAGTATTTCAATTAATATAGATATTCATGTTTTGAAATTACATTATCGAATATATTTTTCTTTCTACCTAATGATACATTATGTTACGCGCGCCACATTACCCGCTTCTGCCCTACAATCAAACAATTATTTCTTGGCATGATAAACCTGCCATGACAAAATAAACACAAGGAAAACTTCTATCTTAACCTTGTATTTCGTTCGCCTTCAACAAGATGATATAAATTCAAACATTAAATATGTAATCAGGTATGAGCTTTATTACGAACACGTGTAGAAAAACTATGGCCATAAAATATGTAAAACAAACTCTTCCTTAAATATTAAGGTGATACAAATTTTTTAAAAGTTTCGTCCATACGGCCCCTGAATGTTTTCAAATTTGCAAAAAAATAAATCCACTTTTTTTGAAAAAAATTATATTCAGAGGTTCTGCAAGCCCAATGATCTTTAACATGTATTTCCCATAAGAAAAAAAAACGTTCTTGTAAATTCAATTCAGAATCATCAATTTTAGGTGAATCGAGTTGAAACTCAACATTTCTCTTCATAGTTACCTATACAATACAAATGAATAATTAGTTTTTAAATCGAACCCCCAAAAATCCGTTTTATAGGGTCTCAAAAAACCCATAATTTAAAAATAGGGTTTTGCGAGTTTCTGGCGCTAAATGTGATTTTTTTGCAGTTTTGAAAATACAAGTTGTTTCTGAAACATAAAGTAGTACTTTTATACTGATAACTAGATGCTTACATAAATTTTATAAATAATTATTTATTGCTTTGCGCAATTTTCTCTTAAAATAACGTCAGAAAGTTGCATTTTTTTCTGAAATTTTCTACTTTTTTTCTACTTTTCACTCAAAGTGTGGCAATACTTAATTAAATATAACAAACATAATTGCTCAAATAAATTACTATCGTTTATAACTATTTTCCTCTATAGCAATGCTAGATAGTTGCGATTTTTTCTGAAATTTATAGCTTTTTTCACTTTTCAGTTAGGAACAAATAATAAATATTAATATTATTATCAATTTAAACCAAAAGGCTCTTAGTAACTAATTCAAACAAAAAATTTAATTCAATATGATCCATATAGAAAATTTCCTGGATACTTTATATATCTGTTTTATTTCAGAAAAAATATCCACGAAAGAGGAGGAGATTGTTTGAATCTGATTCTCTCTAATGTTTATTCATTACTTGTTCATAACTAAGAACGCAAAGCAGATACAAAATTTCAGAATAAAACCGTAACTTTCTAGCAATTATCTAAGTATACCATTAAGCCATTTCCCTTTCAGGGTAGGCGTGACACTATCCGATTCGGGTAGTGTTTCTAGGTGGATAGTTTCTTGTAGTAAATAACTACAGGTGTGGGATCACCACACCCACGACGGGCCAACAGCACGCAGTATTATCGAATGGTCACCCATCCAAGTACTAACCGCGCCCAACGCTACTTAACTTCAGTGATCTGACGAGAAATGGTTTTTCAGCGTGGTATGGCTGTTGGTGAATATAGAATATATAAGTGAATAAAGTTAAAAACAATAATAAATTGTTTAAACAATTATATAAGTTAATTTGCATTATTTATTAGCTCACTAAATGAAAATTGGACAAAAAGCTACAATTTTCAGAAAAACCACAATTATCTGGCATCAGTATAGGAGAACACAGTTAATAACAATAATAGTTTGTTGAGGCAATTATTTTCGCTAAATTGCATTAATTATCACCTTACACTTAGTGAAAAGTGGACAAAAAGTTGAATATTTCAGAAAAAAAACGCAACTTTATAGAATTATTCAAAGAAAATACTATTTGAAATAATAATAAATTGTTTAAACAATTGTGTTTGTCAACTTGAAATAATTATCACCTTACTCTAATTGGAAATTGAACCAAAAGTGAAAAATTTTAGAAAAAACTTCAACTTTCTGGCATAAGTGTTCTAAGAGAATACTATTATGTGTATTGATACTAATGGGCCCAAGTGGGGAACCACACATAACAATTTTGCGAGACTCTTCACTTGGGGTGATGGCTAGAGAGATTGATCAGCAACCTGGGTCGGAGCAGTGTTACGGAATGAACGTGTCATTTAAATAAATAACACGAGAATTCCAGATCAATCTAAAATATCTATACCTCACACCTATATACCTATCTACCGTATACATATATACCCACCTTCACACTACTATTTTCCAACCGAGCAAATCACGCCTACCCCGAAAGGGAAATGGCTTAATGATATAATAATAATAATAACGCTCGGACTTCACCCTAAAGGTCCGGGGTTCGATCCCTGAGCCGGTACCTCTTGAAATTTGTCTATGCACCTTTACCGAGGTTCTGGTGGTTCGGATCCCACCTTAAGCTGTAGGTCCCCCCATCTTGCACTTGACTGCAACCCAGTCCGTGAATGATGGGTTAAAAACCAGGCTTTGCCCAATATGTCAAGGCACACGCTCTTATCAGATCACTTGATTGCATTATAATAATGCGTCCGTGACTGATAATATATACGGGGACAGCCCCGTGCATACTATTCAAAAAATAAAAAAATCCAACTCTAACCAAAAATGCCTTCGACATATTGGGCTGTAGCCTGAGACATTCATTTTTTTAATTTTTTTTTTAACATCCAGAGGCGACTGTTGTCACCTCCAACGCTCGCGACCGCTGTGTAAGGATAGCAGCGGTAAAAGACGAACTCCAAACTACACTCTGTTCATAATTTTGTACCTACAACATCATCGCAGAAGATTTCAGACATCTTACTATATTAATTTATAACATCCTCATCTCATCAGTCACTTGACTTAGTCCGTGGCTATGATGAAAAACCGGGTTCACCCGAGAAGAAGATTGAAAAAAAAAGAAAATAATACTAATAATAATAATATAGTAGCTATGGTAGCTATTGGTAGCTCTAAAAAAGTATCCAGAGGTAAAACCTTCATCTCCAACTGTCCCGTCTGCCGCGTAATGACATTCGCGTCTAGAGACCTGACTCCAAGGAACAGTGTCGCCCGATGTTATCTCGCGTAAATTTCCCGTTCTTGCTTACCTTCTAGGACAGAAGGAGCAGAAGTGGATGTCGTACTAAAACGTCACGGATTTTGTAAATAATGTATGTATGTATGTATTTTCGTAAATAACCTACGAACTTTGAGAAAGATTGACGAACTCGATGTGAAAATTCTAAAACGGTTCATCACTTTTTTTTACGTGAATAATTACAAAAATATTACGAGTGATTGGGAAAAGATTCTCAGAGCACTCACGGGCTTGCCCGACAAATCTGGGAACTCGAAACTAAGTCTCCCTGTACGTGGCCCACGCACACGCGCGGTGCGTGTGTGCGCTCGTATGTGTGCCTAGAGCTCGTCGGATGAGTGGCTAGAAGTTTTATAATACCTATTTTGTTTGGCCTCGATGGCTGCGCGTGTTTACGCACTCCTGGTTTATGTTTAGAAACTGGTGAGTCAGCAGTGTTTGAGGTTCGAATCTTCTGAGTTGCGAATTTATAAATTAATATAAAATTAAATCGCACAAATAAAATTTTTCCTCTTTTTATTTCAGTTTGAAATTTTCAGGAACTGTTCGTAGGAAATTCGAACTGTTCGTAAGAAACTTCGAAATTTATCCATATATTTCTCATAGAAATAAGGATTTAATGTTTCATTTTTTTATCTCGTATCCGAGACCTAGCTACAAGTTCGTGACTTCTTCACGGATAAATTTTTTCCGTGTATGTGCGGATGAGTCAAATTCTTTTTAAATATTTTTGTAAGGATATTTAAATGAATACTTTGAAAAATACTCAAAATAGTTTATCCTGTTATTTATCATAAAACTTAAACCTATACTGTCAGAATTTGAAGTACGATGTTGAAAAATATATCTAACCTGAGATTGCATTAAATACTACGGAATTTTCCCTTTAGGGATAATCTTACGGAAATTTCTGCACCTTTATTATTTTTCCCCACAAATTATTGGGATATATAATCTGACCCATTTTCTACTTCATCAGGCCCCTTCAACAACAAATAACCCCTTTTCCGACGACCCGACCCAATTATCACACCCCCAAATCAAAATTACTCCAAAACTGTCTTAGGCTATGTTATGATAATTTACTTATTATCATGCTGCCGCCTTATTTTTTTATTTCTTAGGATTATTGGGTTATGGAATCTTCTCTGATAATAGTTTTTTCTAATATAAGTTTCAAAAAGGCATAATATTTATCATTTTTCTAGGGATGTTATGTGCAAATTTAAATAAAAAGAGCAAGGAACAAGAATTAATTTTCTCAGAATATCATTGTTGCACACATAAAACGTCTAAACACACACAGACAACGTCTAAAACTATACAATTTTACCGAAATGTTTGACAGTATTATTTTTTTGTAATTAAAATATTTTTTATTTTCTATTGTATTATTTTCACGATTTTGAACTGAAATAATCGATTCAGAATTTTCGAGAAAAGGTGTACTGAAGAAATTAAATTGTTCAATATTCATATTTTTATTTTGTCGACTTTCTGTTATGCTTTTTGGTCCATGAAGTGCATATTGCGCTGCATTCAAGTGATCGAGATTACTCATCTTTTTATGCGTAAAACATGAGATTGTGAGATCTGACATTTCTCTTCGATGTTAAATATGTGATTCTTGTTTCTAATAATATTGTAGAGAGAAGATAGAAAAGCGAATCTAAAAGAATTGCTCATATTATTTCTGAAAGAATTTACGAATAAAAAGTTTATTCCTTTGTTTTCATCAGGTTTAGGTGCAGGAAACTATTCCTCATTCAAAATATTTTTATAAGCATGTTAAAATAAATACATGAACATATTATCAAGTATGATTCTGTACGAAATTAATGATTAAAAAAACTCGCAATTTCGATTTTTTTATTGTTGGCGACTTTCCACTTCTTGCGCTGCATTCAATTTATCGTTAACCAGCAATTTTTAACCAACAGTTCTGGTTTATCCATCGAAAAAGATTTTTCATAAATCAAAAATTCAATTCAATTTCCGTACAAGTAACACTATATTTATAGCATAGTGGTATTATTATTAATAGCGCAACCGTAATTCAATGCTTATTCGGAAAAAATTTCCAAAATTCATATATTTTTATAGGTATATAGTTTTATTGTTTAATGAATTTTTCCAGAAGAATGAACAGAACTCCTAGACAGCAATTTTGGAAGTTATCGAACTCACGACTTCGATAAAGATTGAAAAGTCTTGAAAAATAAATTTATAACTTTTGCATATTTTTTAAACTTGTGCGTTCAAAAACATAAAAATAATAAAAGTATTACTGAATCTTTTTATTAACACTTGAAAAGATTAAGAAACATTTCTTCTATGCATATAGTTTTTAGAAGTATACATTTTAATTGTTTACCATTTTTTAAGGGAATAATGCATAGAAGTACGAGAGAGCAATTTTTAAAATGATATAGAACTCACAACTTTGGTACAGATTGGACACTTTCAAAAAACAAGTTTATAACTTTATTATATTCTCTAAGCCTTGTGTACTTAAAAACATAAAAATAATAAAAATGTTAGCGAATAGAAGTCCGAGGTAGCAATTTTGAAAATTAAAGAAATCACGACTTCGATACCGATTAGAAAATTTTGAAAAACGAGTTGATAACTTTTCAATATTTTTCAAGCTTCTTATATTCCATCATATAATAAAAATAAAGAGCGTACTACACATTTTCTATGATCCTGAAAAAGATTAGGAAACATTTCCCAAATGCATAAATGGTTTAGAGGTATATGGTTTAATTGTTTAATATATTTAAACGAAAGATTGTTCAGAAATCCCAGGCAGCAATTTTATTTAAAAAATTATAGAACTCAGGACTTCGGTACAAATTGGAAATGTTTGAAAAACAAGTTCATAATTTATTTTTCATTTTTTAAGCCTCGTGTAAACATGAAAATAATAAAATTATTACCGAATGTTTTTGATAACTCTGAAGGAGATTAGGGCTATATACCAACAAAAACTGTACGCGTACTGAAAAACATTTTTTAATACTTTCTGTCCTTATTAAAAAGTGGAAATAGCCATAAAATAGAATCTTTTATTCTTCAAAAAGCGTCATCACGTTTGAAATAAAAACTATGAGTTTTCTAAAAAAATTGTCTGCAATAAATTTATAGATCTTTTTGAGATGAATAACTTTTCTTTCAAACATTTTTTTTATTTCGCATAGTTTTCTGGAAAATCAAATTTTTTAGTTTTTTAAAAGCGTTATCAAGTTTGGCTATTTTTGACCCTGCCCCCTGGCCCCTCGTTGACAAACGTAGATTTTCACAAAGGTAGGGTAATACAATGGAGGAATGAATAATATGAATGAGTGAATTAATAAATGAAGAATAAAATAATTTTTTACAAAAAAAAAACGAATTTTGAACAAAATAGTTCAATTTTAATTTTTAAAAAACGAATTTTAACAAACTAGTTCAACTTTTAACAAGTAATTAAATTTCTAACTATGAAAGATGCATTTTGAACCAAATGTGTAGTTAAATTTTAAACCAAAAATACGAATGTATAGGAAGAAGATTAATGTGCTACAAGAAAACACAACTTCCAACAATACACATTAATTTTTAACAAACCTGTTGAATTTTGAAGCCAAAAGGGCGAATTATCTACAAAATGGTTGAATTTTCGACCAAAAAGTACCAACCTTCAATAAAATACATGCATTTTTAGCTAGAAAAGATTAATTTTTAAAATAAAAATATCAATTTCTAACCAGAAATGAAATAGTTACATTGTTAGTAAAACAATTAATTCTCAACAAAAAAAAAACGAATTTTCAACAAAATAGTTACATTTTCATCCAAAGAGATGAATTTTGAACAAAAAATAAAATGTTCAACCGAATACTACAATTTTCAACCAAACAAGATAAATTCCGAACGCAAAATATAACAGTAGAACTTTCGACCAGAAGTAGCTGATTTTCCTTTTTGGGTTCCATTAACTTATGTCGCATTTAAGCAAAAAGACGAGACAAATGAGAAAAGGGGTAAGCTTCTTAAAAACAGAGAAAAGAAGAAGAATCCTTAAAAATGTATCACCAGGAAACGTACTAAATGTTTTCTATGTTCGTAACGTTTCTTCCATAAACCCCCCTCCCTCTGCAAACAACCGTAGTTTTGAACATCAACCCCTCCCGCCCTTAAATTGGTAACATAGTTTATGGACGACATCTTATTGAAAAATGGTATAAAGTGAATTTGTAGATCCTTTTGAGTTGAATAGTTTTTCATGTTAACATTTTTCTTGTTCTCGCATTTTTTTCTCAAATTAGAATTTTTAATTTTTTTCAATACATTATCACGATTAAAGCATAAACTATACGTCTTCTTTAAAATAGTATCCCAATGGGAAATTTACAACTGGCGGAGCATTGGGTCAGTACTAGCCAGAGTTTGACAGCATTGGCGTAGTGCTGGTAGCCCAATACTGGCGTCGATGTGGCGTAATCTTGGGATGATAACGCTGTTTAGTACTGATTGCCAACTTCGGGTCTGTACTAAAATACTGTACTGGGCATCAGTATTGGCGCAGTAATTACTATAAGTACTGTGATTTAGTACTGGGGCAGTCGTGGATATAAGTACTAGTGAACTGCAAAAATGATAATGATGTTCAGTACAGACTAACAGTATTGCTACTGCACTAGCGGCCTTCGCGATTTCCAACTTTGCTTTCAGACATGATGAGGCATTTTATCGGATTAAAAAAATTTCTTTGAATTAAGGTAAGTTTAATTTGTAAAATACATAAACTGAATACATACCAATACATATTTTAATTCTTAGAGGAGAAAATAAACGGTATTTTCTTCCCTGAGGAGCATTAAAAAAGGAAAAACGTTCAACTCATTTAAAATAACACCTATTCTTCAACAATTGGTATTATTTTAATTATTTTGTATGACACATGCATGCTTTTAGCCCTTTTCGATGACTATGAAGCTATAAAGATCTACCTTTTACTCCCTACGGACTGAAAAGTGACGTCCGTAAAAACTGTGTGAAATTTTGGTTGCAGATAATTGAATTTTCGGTAATTTACGGTATGTTACGATATTTACCTGTAAAATGACCATAAATTACCGAAAATTTCCCGAAATTTATGGAAATTCTTAAAAATAAATTTGGGTAATTTGTGGTAAGTTGCGATATTTACCTGTAAAATTACCACAAGTGACCGAAAATTTTTTAATTTCCGGAAATGCATGGAAATTCTTAAAAATGAATTTTTGGAAATTTATGGTAAGTTGCCATATTTACCTGTCAAATTACCATAAATGACCGAAAATTGTGATAAAATTTCGCAAATTTATACACGTTTTGAAATTGAATTTTGGGCAATTCATGGTAAGTTACCATCAATCACCTCTAAAATTACCGCCAATTACCAAAAATTTCCGGCAATTTTTGTATTGAATTTTTGATAATTTGAAATAAGTTAACATAAATTTCATGCTTCTTCATTCAAAATCTCATATGGACTGAAATCATGACTTTATTTTGAGAAATGTCTGAAATCATCCATTTGTTATAAAAAATATCGCATGCGCCATGGAGGAGAGGCACTCGTTCTCCCCCTAGGTGCATAATATACTAATGTAGTTGAACAGATGAACACAGAAAAAACTGAGAATAAAATTTGTTGCAGGAAATTTTTTAAAGCGATAAAGTTTTGTTCAGCCAACTTCGCGTCTTTCAAAATGCATGTGTTTGTCATGGAAAAACAAAAGAAAGTTCAACCGATATTTGTGTAAAGTTTATCCAATGAAGTTAATTTTTGTTGCAAAGAATCTTTCCTCGGAAATCGATGTAAAGTTTATCTTCTGTTTTTTCTGTGAAATCTTAATTAGGAATTTATAAAATGATATTTCTCATCTCAACTTCATAAACGGAAAGGAATGCTATACAAGGAAATTATAGTGGAATTCATATTTTCATTTTGTCGCGACTTTCTGCTATGCTTTTTTGCCCATGAAGTACATATTTCCCTGCATTCAAGTGATCGAGATTAGTGATCTTCTTATATGTTTAAAATATGAGATTATATGATCTCACATTTGTCTTCGATGTTGCATGTATATGTGTTAGGTGTTTCTAATAATATTGCAAAGGAGATAAAAAGAGTGAATCAACAAAATTACTAACATTGTCTTGGCGACTTTTCGACATATTGAGCTGAGATTAATTTATCAGAGATGGTGCTCTTTTGTATGTTTGAAACTTTGGATTTAATGATTTGATATTTTACTGCTATTTTACATATGTGTGCTTCGTGTTTCTAATAATATTGTAAATGTGATAAGAATAGCAAATTTAAAAAAAGTTACTAACGTTGTTTCTAGAGTAAAAGTTCACAAATAAAATCTTTATTGATTTACTGATATCATATTTAATTTCAGGAGAGTGTACCTCACTTAAAATATTTTTGTAAGAATAATGAAACATATACATGTGCATATTATCAAGTATGCTTCTGAAAACAATATATGGCCCAGGAAACTCGCAATTTCGATATTGATATTGTTGGCGACTTTCCGCCGACTTATTGTGTTGAATTGAATTTATCTTTAAACAACAATTTTATACCAACAGTTCATTTAATTTTCAAAAAAAAAAACAATGCTAGAAAAAAAAGATTTTAACATGAAAAACTATTCTCCTCAAAAGGATCTACAAATTTACTTCATGCCCTTGTTTGATGAGGCGTATAGTTTTCGTTATAAACGCGATAACGCTTTTAAGAAACGGGGAAATTTTTATTTTCCATAAAAGCTGTTCGAAATTGCAAAAAATGTGCAAAAAAAATTATTCACCTGAAAAAGATCTATAAATTTACTGTGGCTCATTTTTTTCTAAAGACGTTTAGTTTTGATTTTAAACGTAATAACGCTTTTTAAAAAATAAACAAGTTCTTTTTTTCGGCTATTTTAACTTTTCGGTAAGGACGGAAGATATTGAAAAATATTTTTTAGTACGCGTACAGTTTTTATTGGTCTATATTCCTAATCTCTTCAGGAGTTATTAAAAAGATTCGGTAATAATTTTATTATTTTTATGTTTACACAAGGCTTAAAAAATAGGAAAAAGTTATGAGCTTGTTTTTCAAACATTTCCAATTTGTACTGAAGTCGTGAGTTCTATAATTTTGAAAATTGCTGCCTCCGAGTTCTATGCATTCTAACCTATCAGGACGTTAATTTAAGTCTCAACAGAATTTTAAAACAAAATATTTTTTTATTTTGTAACAAAAAATTATGTAAAAAAATTTTGAAAAAAAATTGAAAAAAATTTTTTTGTTGAAGAAAAATGTTTGGAACAAAATGTTAGCGCTTATGCCCTTTTGCTGTGCGAAATGTTGGCGCGTATACCCTTTCGGAATTTCAAACTTTGGCGCTTATGCCTTTTTGTACGATGGAGGGGCGGACGGACGGGCGGACAGACACCCGACCGAAACTATAAGGGTTTCAACCCTAAAAATGTATGCATTTGTAAAATATTTTCTAATATCTTTCAGCGTCATTAAAAATATGTAGTACGCTTTTTTTATATGATTGAATACAAGAAGCTTGAAAATATGAAACGTTATGGAATCGTTTTTTACAAATTTCTAATCGGTATCGAAGTCGTGAATTCTATAGTGTTTGAAATTGCTATCTCGGACTTTTATTCGCTCACATTTTTATTATTTTTATGTTTTGAAATACACAAGGCTTAGAGAATATGATAAAGTCATCAACTTGTTTTTCGAAAATTTCCAATCTGTATTGAAGCTGTGAGTTCTATAATTTTCAAAATTCTTGCCTTTTAGTTCTAAGCATTCTTCCCGTAGATTTTAGTGAACAATTCAAAAAACTACGAACCTCTGAAAAATTTATGCATTTGTAAAATGTTACCTGATCTCTTTCAGAGTTTTTTAAAATGATTCGGTAATATTTTTATTATTTTTATGTTTTTGAACACACAAGTTTCAAAAGTAGGATAAAATTATGAATTTGTTTTTCAAAAATTTTTAATCTGCACCGCAGACGTGAGTTCGGTAATTTTCAGAATTTCTGCCTCGGAGTTTTATTCATTCTTCAGATGAAATTTATCAAACAATGAAACTATATAGCTCTAAAAAATGTATGCATTTAGAAAATGTTTTCGAATAAGAATTAATTTACGGTTGTGCTATTTATAATAATATTAATATGCTTTACAAGCAATTTCAGTCGTACAAAAAATTGCATGATACTAGCCCCAATATGAGCCAGCAATATGAACGAAAATTTCCGCAATATTTAACTCTAGCTACTCTTTAGTTTCTATCGTTTCAATTTCCAAATCAAATGCAATATTCCTCTCCTTAAGCTCTGGCAAATTTTTCCGGGATCATAACCGGACAAAAGGACAAAAAGACCAACTTTTTAGCAGACAGTTGAATTATTATCAAGAAATTTCATTTTTAACGAAAAAAGATGACTTTTCTACCAATAATGATGAATTTTCAATCAAAGAGTAAAGTTTTTAAGCTATAAAGTCGAATTTTTTTAGAAAACCGTGTACTTTTAAATCACAAAAGATGGATTTTGAACAAAAAAAGATCATTTTCAATCAAGAAAGATGAATTTTCAACAAGATATTTGAATCCTCAACTAAAAAGTTGAGCTTTTAACAAAGAAGAATAATTTTCTACCCAAAAAGACGACTTTTCAAAAAAATACATTAATTTTTTACCAAATAGTTGAATTTTTAATTTATACAATATACATTTTCAACCAAAAAGATGAATTTCCGACCAAGAAGATTTATGCTCTACCGGAAAAGAGTTTATTTATTTACCGAAACAGAGTTTTTTTAGTAAAAATCTACTGCATTGTAAAAAAATCATCCTTTTGGCTTGAAAATTCAATCATTGGTAGAAAATTAAACTATTTGGTTCAAAATTAAAGTTTTTGGTTGAGAGAACCATATTTTTCGAATTCAGTCGAATTTATTCTTCTTAAATTCAAGAAGTCCCACTGATTCAAAAGGATGAGAGGCATTCACTGAAAAATCGCTTGGGTATGGATTTGGTTGAAGTTAGTGCTGATGCATGAATATAGTAGGATTGATAAGGGAACCTCGGGTACATTCGGATTGAATTTGGGGTTGAGACAGAGACTGAGAGAGGGATTTAATTCGAGGTTGAGGCTCGGGTTGAAGCATGGATTGAGAAAGGTCAATGAGGATTTAAAACTTGGTTCGAATTGTTTCGGATTATTTCAAATTTGTTCGACCTACAAAAAAATATTCAAAGATAATTACAAAATTCTTATCCATGGAACATAAAATTTCCACTAAAAAATATTAATTTTTAAATTAAACAGACAAATTTAAAAAAAATTGCATTTCTGTCTAAAAAAGATTTTAGTTGACTTTTCAATACCAACGTATGCATTTTAAACAAAAAGTAAATTTTCCAAGGAATTGTTGAATTTGCAATCAAAAAGGATGACTTTTAACCCTTCGATGGCACACTGGGGTCTAAAAGACTTCAGGCATGTTAAAACTTATTTAAGTCCCTTCAAAATTTAAAAATAGTACTTATACAGTTATTAAAAATAAAAAATAAAGTTATTAATTTTTTCGTGAAAACTGTCACTTTTCGCTATTGTTTAACTTTTACAATCTTTTTTTCATATTTAGAATAAATTTTGAACTAAATAACCCACATCATTCTTTGAAATAACTCTCCAAGAGTGTGTAAAAAATTCAGCTACTCAAAATAATGAATTGGCTCTTCGCGGGAAGCCTTTTTCGCTTGGGGTCAAAAAGACTCCAGTATGCCAGCTATGTTCGCGTCGGGAAGTGTGCCATCGAAGGGTTAAACAAAATTGTTGGATTTTCAACCAAATAGTAACATTTTTATCCAAGAAAGATGCAATTTCTGGTAAAATAGTTAAACTTTTGAATCAAAAAAACAAATTTTCCAAAAAAAGTTTAATTTTCATGCAGAAAAGATTTCAGTTAGCTTTTCAATACCAAAATACGAATTTTAAACAAAAAGTAAATTTTCCAAGAAATGTTTTAATTTTCAACTCAAAAAGACGAATTTTCAACAGAAAAGTTGAATTTTCATGTAGAAAGGATTTCATTTTACTTTTCAACAGCAAAATATGAATTTTAAACGAAAAGTAAATGTTCCATGAAATAGTTGAATTTTTAACCCAAAAGAACGAATTTTCAACAAAACAGTTCAATTTTCAACCAAAAAGGATGACCTTTTAGCAAAATTAATGAATTTTCAACAAAATAGTTGCATTTTTATGGAAGAAAGATGATTTTAGAGGTATATGTACAGTTTTATTGAATACTTAATTTTAGCAGAAAACGCGGAAAATTTATAAAATTATCAGTCTCACGGCTACGGTCGAGATTCGGGATTTTTTAAATTGTTTATATGAATACTTCATTTATATGAAACTTTATATGTATCTGAGCGTACTAGAAAACCTCGCAAAATAAAATTCCACTTTATAATATTAAGGAACTTAAATAATTCCCGTAATAGGTCTTAGAGGTTTTAGAAATGTATACTTTTATTGTATAATACATTAGAAATATGCAAAAACCTCAGAAGCAGCAATCAAACAAATTATCAAACACAATTTCCGTAGAAATTAGGAATTAGGTAGAAACTAGTTTATACATTTTTTATGTGTTCAAAGCTTCGTATGTCAAAACTTTTTAATAGCACTAGAAGAGATTGAGAAATAAAATTAGTTCGCACCCATTATTTTGAGGTATACATATAGTTTTATTGTGAACTGAACAGTATTCTATACATCTGTAGAGATTGGGAATTTTCTTACCAATTTCATAAATATTTTTTACATTCTCATTCTAATGAGAAGGTATTGGTTTTATGTAAAATTTGACATAGTCGGTTTTCATCAAATCTCCACGTTTTGAGACCTCCTGAGTCAGAAAAAACGATTTTCACGAAGGTGTCTGTCTGTAGTCTGTCTGCCTGTAGCCACGATAACTTTCGAAAAAATGATCAGATTTGATTGAGCTTTGGCACACTTTTTTATGGCCTACAAAGAAAGAACAAGTTCGTTAATCAGCTATTTTGGATGAAAATTCAAAAAGTGAGCACATTTTGAAAATATTTGAGACCACTTTTTTTGAAGATTTGAAAATTCTATGTACGGTTATCAGTAGTACGCAAATTGACGAAAAAAATATCCTAATGACTTTTCGTGATAAAAAAAAAAAATTACTGGAGTTGTAGCATTTTCAAAATTCCAAAAAACAAACGAAAATGAACATTTTAGGCCGAAAAACGCACGATATGAAAAAAAGTCGTGAGGAGAAAAACGTTGCTTTTTGAACACCCTATAATATTTTCATAACAGTTTTCTGAATTTTTTGAAAAATAAAAAATTCAAATTTTGATCGCACAAGAAAATAATGAGAAATCTGCCCGCTTTGCGGGCACATTCTCATCGCGCGCTTCGCGCGCGGTTCGCTTCGCTCGCAAGTTTGAGCGCGCCTAGGGCGCGCAACTGTAGGATCTCGCGCTCGATTATATATTCACCTCGCGCTACGCGCTCGGGCGTTTCTACATCGCGCTTTACGCTCGGCTCCTCTAGATTTCTGAACTTCGTGTTCGACTTCGATGAAAAGCAAAAGTTTTTTTGCAAATCTTATGAAATTATCAAAACCTCTACATATTAAGTGATTGTTAAATTTGTTTTTATTTTAGACTGAAAAGGAACTTTATTTACTCAAGGTTCTATCGACCTTAAGGAACACATTCTCATCCAGACACTCGCGCCTCGCGCTCGATATTTCATTTGAAAATCATTTGAACCTTGCGTTCCACGCTCGGTTCTGTGCACTGTATGATAGAAACAAAAAAGTTTCAACGCACTTACGGCGTGCGATTTGGTAAATACACTGAGCGCGCACTTTGTGCTTCGTGTTATATGTTTTTCATATACAAATTACTAAATTTGTATTTGATTTCAAATGAAAAATAATGATATAATTTAGGCGACAAATTGTATTAGTTAAAATTTTATTTTAGCTTGTGCCGTTTTTCAAAAAAGTTAATTTTTTCATTTTGAATATATTCTTACAACAAAAATTGATTACAAGTTTGTAAATCTTTTTTGAATGCACAATTTTTGTTTATTTATCTGTTTTCGTACCTTGCATTGTTTTTTCAAAAATTTGATTTTTTTTACTGTCAATGTTATTTTCACGAATAAAACAAAAACTACGCATCCTATCGAAACATGATTCACAACAAATTTGTACCTCTTCCTTGGATGAACAAAGTTTGTTGTCATTTTTTTCGTAGCTCGTGTTATTCGTCTATAAATTTGATTTCTCTATTTTCAATGCCGTTTTTTACGAATAAAACAAAAACTGCGCGTCATATCAAAAAGTAAATGATAAGAAATTTGTAGATCTTTTTTAGGTGCACAATTTTGATGGAATGATCTTTTCTCGTATCTTGCATAGTTTCACAGCAAAATGGAATTTTTTATTTTTCATTATTTTATTGTGCGATCAAAATTTGAATTTTTTATTTTTCAAAAAATTCAAAAAGTTGTTATGAAAATATTATAGGGTGTTCAAGAAGCAACGTTTTTCTTCTCTTGATTTTTTTCATATCGTGCGTTTTTCGGCTTAAAATGTTCATTTTCGTTTGTTTTTTGGAATTTTAAAAATGCTATAACTCCAGTAATTTTTTTTTTATCACGAAAAATCATTAGAATATTTGGTTCGCCATTTTGCGTACTACTAATAACCGTACATAGAATTTTCAAATCTTCAAAAAAAGTGGTCTCAAAAATTTTCAAAATGTGCTCACTTTTTGAATTTTCATTCAAAATAGCTGGTTAACGAACTCGTTCTTTCTTTTTAGGCCACAAAAAAGTGTGCCAAAGCTGAATCAAATCTGATCATTTTTTCGAAAGTCATCGTGGCTACAGACAGACAGACAGACTACAGACTAGTCTACAGACTACAGACTAGTCTACAGACTACAGACTACAGACAGACACCTTGGTAAAAATCGTTTTTTCTAGCTCAGGGGGTCTCAAAACGTGGAGATTTGATGAAAACCGACTATGTCAAATTTTACATAAAACCAATACCTTCTCATTAGAATGAGAATGTAAAAATCAAAAATTCCATTTTGCTGTCAAACTATGCAAGATAAGAGAAAAGATCATTCGACCAAAATTGTGCACCTAAAAAAGATCTACAAATTTCTAATGAATCACTTTTTGATATGACGCGTAGTTTTGGTTTTATTCGTAAAAAAACAGCATTGAAAATAGAAAAATCAAATTTGTAGGCGAATAACACGAGCTGCGAAAAAAAGGACATAAACAAAATTTGTTTATCCAAGGAAGAGGTACAAATTCGTTGTGAATCATGTTTCGATAGGATGCGTAGTTTTTGTTTTATTCGTGAAAATAACATTGACAGTAAAAAATCAAATTTTTGAAAAAACAATGCAAGGTACGAAAACAGATAAATGAAAAAAAATTGTGCATTCAAAAAAGGTTTACAAACTTGTAATCAATTTTTGTTGTAAGAATATATTCAAAATCAAAAAAATTAACTTTTTTGAAAAACGGCACAAGCTAAAATAAAATTTTCGCTAATAAAATTTGTCGCCTAAATTATATAATTATTTTTCATTTGAAATCAAATACAAATTCAGTAATTTGTATATGAAGAACGTATAACACGAAGCACAAAGTGCGCGCTCTGTGTATTTACCAAATCGCACGCCGTAAGTGCGTTCAAACTTTTTTGTTTCTATCATACGGTGCACAAAACCGAGCGTGGAACGCAAGGCACGGCATGCCTGAACGGGAGTTAAATAAAATTTTCATGAACGCCTCAGATCTTTGCAGGATCTTTGAGTAGAACATAAATAGGGATGTTTTGGACAAATATGGAAATATTTCGTCGAGCTCTGTCAAAATAAAACTGGTTTAAAGGTTTTTATACCTTTTTTTCACTAATTTCGTAACTGAAGCGGCTTCCAAATACTTGTTTCAAAGTTACGTATCAGCGAATCTCTACATTAATTGTTTGAGTCAAAGCACTAGATTTAAACAAAATTTCCCCGCATATCCGGTGTCGCTATTTTATTTTTAGACAGCTACATAATTTTTTTAAGGTCAAAAAATGGTCTGGTTTTACGCAATTTTCAAAAAATTCTTAAAATTTTGTAAAACGATCTAACGAAACCAGATAAGCGGGAAAATTTTGTTTGAATCAAGTACTTTTAGCGAAAAAACACGTCCATTGACTGCAGATTTATTTCTAATTCAAATTTAATTGATACAGTCGCTATACGAAAATGTCGTTTTTACCTTATTTTCGGACTCTTTTTGAATGACTGCAGCTTAATTTTCGTATTTTTTTCGGTTAATTTTTATAAATTGAAAGTTTTTCCGTCATCACTTTTCTTAAATTTTAATGTAATTGAATTTTATTTGATCATTATAAATTAGCCTTTATATTGCAGTGAAAAATAAGAATAACTCGAATAAAGCTGTGAACTTATAGATTCATTTAAATAAGCTTCATATCATCATAACATTTTGTACAATAATTTGAAAAATGAATTCTTCAGCACTGAAACCTAATTGTAGTTTTTTAATGTATTTGTATATTTTAAACGAGAAAAAAACTTAGATATGAGAAGAGTTGTATTCACAAACAGCCCGCAATAATTATTCATCATAATTAGAATTCGCTCTTCCAACTTCATACTTCACCCACGTGATTTTAAAGTCATGATGAACGGATTCCATTGCTTGTTCATTATAGAATCCCAAACCACGCTGATGAAATATTATCTTCAGACAAATTGTGGATAAAAATAATTTACGAACGTAAACAGACAAGCACCTCATTTGTTTTTGATCATTTATGTTTATCCTTTTTTATTATTATTTTTTTTTTATTAAGAGAGACGATTTCCATTATAACTAAATGCGAGAATTTTCATTGTTTTCAAGTTGAAAAATTCTTATCAGAAAGAGTACAAGCAAACAAAAAGTTTACGAAAATTAACCTGCAGTAGTTCAAAAAGAGTCCGAAAAGAAGGTAAAAACGACATTTTTGTATAGCGACTGTATCAATTAAATTTGGACTAGAAATAAATTTGCAGTCAATGGACGTGTTTTTTTCGCTAAAAGTACTTGATTCAAACCAAATTTTCCCGCTTAACTGGTTTCGTTAGCTCGTTTTAAAAAATTGTAAGAATTTTTTGAAAATTGCGTGAAACCAGACCATTTTTTAACCTTAAAAAAATTATGTAGCTGTCTAAAAATAAAATAGCGACACCGGATCAGCGGAAAATTTTTGTTTAAATCAAGTGCTTTGACCCAACAAATTAATTTAGAGATTCGCTGATACTTAACTTTGCAAAACGTATTTGAAAGCCGCTTTAGTTACGAGATTAGTGAAAAAAGGGTATAAAAAACCTTCAAGCCAGTTTTATTTTGACAGAGCTCGACGAAATATTTCCATTTTTGTCCAAAACATCCCTATTTATGCTCTACTCAAAGATCCTGCAAAGATCTGAGACGTTCATGAAAATTTTATTTAACTCCCGTTCAGGCATGCCGTGAAGGTTCAAATGATTTTCAAATCAAATATCGAGCGTGAAGCGCGAGTGTCTGGATGAGAATGTGTTCCTTAAGGTCGATAGAACCTTGAGTAAATAAAGTTCCTTTTCAGTCTAAAATAAAAACAAATTTAACAATCACTTAATATGTAGAGGTTTTGATAATTTCATAAGATTTGCAAAAAAACTTTTGCTTTTCATCGAAGTCGAACACGAAGTTCAGAAATCTAGAGGAGCCGAGCGTAAAGCGCGATGTAAATACGCCCGAACGCGTAGCGCGAGGTGAATATATAATCGAGCGCGAAGCGCGAGATAAATATATGATCGCGTACATTGTTCGAATAACGAAAGCATAATAAAAAGCTTTCTGGAACTGTTTTTAAATGAAATTTTACAATCTTTTCAAATTTTAAATTATGAAAAAATTTTTTTTAATATTTCCTAAAATCTTTTTTATTTTTCTCTCAAAATTCATTTTCCAAAACAAAAAATCATTTGTTTCAACCAAGTTTCAACCAAACATGGAATATTTTCAGCCTAATACTTAAATTTTCAACTACCGAATATATTTTACATTTTAATTTAAAAATTGCGTGTAACAAAAAAATTACAATCGCGCGCATAGCGTTACTGATTGTTTTGTAGTTTACCAGAGTTTGTGATTTCTTATAAAAGTGTTGGATATATTAATTTTTGTTCATAAACAGCCAATAAGAAAGCTTATAGGAAACAATGATTTTTTTTTTTGGTATCTTCTATAGAGGTATATAATTTTATTATAAATTGTTACAAAACAATAAATAAGGAGCAATTACAAAAATGATCAAACTCACGCTTTGGGTAGAGATTTAGATTTTTTTAATTGAAATTCGTACTCTTGTACATTTTGAACCTTCATATGTCAAACAATAAGAACAAATTTCGAGCATTTTCAATAACGCCAGAAGCGATTAAATAACATTTTTGTAGTACTATACAAATTTGGGACTAGTCGGACTATATTTGGTGCTCCACGAAGGGCATTAAAGCTTTAATAGACAATATCTTTGAAAAAAAACTCATGGTCCTGTTGATCCTCATAATTACTTACATAAAAACACATTTTCGTAAGGAACATAGAGCATCTCAAACTCAAATAAAGAAATCTTGTTTTGTATTCTTTTTTTCTTTTCAATATTATACCTTAAATTTTGCCATTTTTAGTTGAAGAATTAAATAATAAATAATTTAAAATTGAAAAATTCTTCATCAAGAATTTTACAATTTTAGCATTAACGCATTAATTGATTAATACTTCCTTAATAAAGCATGTATATCACGATCATGTATATAATAATTCATAACTCCGCCATTTTACTATTAAAAGGAAGAAATTATTGGATTTAAAAAAATGTCATCAAATTGTTGCTAAAGTTGGAAAAATAAAAAAAATTGCCTTTTGAGATAATAGAGTTTAAAATTTTCACTTACTTTCTTTTATATGGTATGGCGATCGACGAAATTGACTTTAGTATGCTTCTTGTAGAGTACTGGATAAGCTGAATCTGCTAGTATGAATTGGTGTGCCGATGCTCCCCTATTTATTCAGTTTCGCAACGTGAATATTGTGCAATTTGAAAAATTATCTTCTCACGACTACGGTAGAAATTGAGGATTTTTTTTCTCTTCATATGTCGAATAATAAAAAAAATATTACGAAAATATTTTAATGATTCTCGAAGAGATTAAGAAACGTTTTTCTTTACGCACACATTTTTACAAATGCACAGTTTTATTGTAGACGAAATATTATTGTTAACGTGCGCCTAATTCCTAAGATATTTTCGACCTTTTGAAGAGAACATGTAAAAAGTTTTTTTTTCGTGATTAACAAAAAATTATCAAACCCACGACATCGGTAGAGGTTGGAACATTTAAAAAAAAACAAGTTTATTGTTTTTTTTTCAATTACTTGAATATTTGTGTAAATGCACTGCCACGCAACAATCAAAAACTTATGAAATTTACACCTTCGGCACAGATTGGGAATACAAATAATTTTTCAAATACAAAGACAAATCAGACAAATCAAATTTTGTATTCGAAATAATAAGTTTTCGAGCTGGAAAAGGGAAGGGAAAACTTCTGTCCTACCCTATCCCTTTCCCAGATTTATTATTTCTTCACAAAAATTGTCAGAATTATTCTATTTGAAAATTTATGATCAAAAAGTCTTTTCTATTCATGCGTCAACTTTGAATTATGTCGATGAAGAAAGTTTTTCCGTTTGAAACAGATGATTCAAATATTATAAATGAGCATAACTTGCTTAATCTTCAGTAAAGTGTATTAATATGATAGATCAATCGATTTGCCTCGAATGAACACATCTTTTCTGTTCCTGCATCAAGTTTTAATTATGTTGGTAAAAAAAGTTTTACTATAAAAAATCGATTTTCAAAATATATAAATTACCATAAATCCCCTACTCTTTAATAAAATTAATTAATATTATAGGTCAATCGATTCGTCTGGAACCCAGGAATCTTTTATATTTATATTTGCCTCGAATCAACACATCTTTTCTGTTCCTGTATCAACTTTTAATTATGTTAATGCAAAAAGTTTTACTATAAAAAATCGATTTTCAAAATATATAAATTACCATAAATCCCCTACTCTTTGATAAAATTGATTAATATTATAGGTCAATCGCTTCGTCTGGAACCCAGGAATCTTTTATATTTTTGAATCAACTTCGATTTATGCTAATGAAAAAAGAATTTTGAAAAGTTGAATTTTTATGACATCAAGACGAGCGGTTTATAACTTCGAGTATATACCTGCCCTGACAAGAAGGGTCATTCTGTCATGAAGGCTAATCTTTTTTAATAATTAAGCGATTTTGTATATTTTGAATATATATATATTGAATCAATTCATTCATAGATTTTGATTTGTATTATACGTGTTTGATGATGATAACAAAATGTTGTTTGTTTTCACGTATTTCTAACGGCTCAGGAGATCCTTATAGAAAATTACAATTTTAATTTTTTTGAAGAAAATTTTTCAGGGTTATACTCATTCAGACCCACAGATTCTGAATTTTTAAATTGAAAATAAATAATTTGATAATTATACAATTTTTAGTTCATGGATTTTAATCCTTCGCATCTGTTAACAGTCTCATTTCTGAGTACAAAAAGACATTATGTTACGTCTCGACTCAGTTTTGAGACGCAGCCAGACATCGATGGCTTGGAGACGAATTCAAAAGACATCACCAAGTCGAAGCATTTGTACTCGGGTCAGAACATTGTATTAGACATTTCTAAATTGAGGAAGGTTTAATCAAATGAATTTAAAATGTTTGGAAAATTTGACCATTACAAAGCTTCCTCTATGAGGAAGCAAAATCGTATTAAATATTTTTAGTTACGCTGAAAGAGATTAGGAAACATTTTCTAAATGCATACATGGTTTAGAGGTATATAGTTTAATTGTTCAATATATTTAAACGAGAGAATGTATAGAATTCCCAGGCAGAAATTTTATTTCAAAAATTTAAGAACTCCGGACTTCGGTACAAATTGGAAATGTTTGAAAAACAAGTTCATAATTTATTTTTTATTTTTTAAGCCTTGTGTAAACATAAAAATAATAAAATTATTACCGAATCTTTTGAATAACTTTCAAGGAGATCGGGACTATATACCAACAAAAATTTTACGCTTACTGAAAAACATTCTCTAATATCTTCCATCCATGTTAAAAAGAGAAAATAACCATAAAGTATAATTTTTCATTTTTTAAAAAGCGTTATCACGTTGAAAATAAAATCTATGAGTCTTATCCAAAAATTGTCTGCAGTAAATTTATTTTTTTTTCGACATAAATAATTTTTCTTCTTACCATTTTTTTTATCTCACATAGTTTTTCTGGGGAAAAAAAATTTACGAGTTTTTTAAAAGCGTTATCACGTTTGAAAAAAAAAACTTTACGCCGATAACAAAAAAGGTAAACTTTAATTCAAAAATGCGATTAAAAAAAATGATTTTTTAACAAACTAGTTCAACTTTTAACAAGCAGTTGAATTTCCAACTATGAAAGATGCATTTTGAACCAAATGTGTAGTTAAATTTCGAACCAAAAATATGAATGCATAGCAAGAAGATTAATGTTCTCCCGAAAACACAACTTCCAGCGAAACACAATAATTTTTAACGAACCTGTTGAATTTTAAAGCCGAATGGACGAATTATCTACATAATGGTTGAATTTTCGACCGAAAAGGACGAACTTTCAATAAAATACATGAACTTTTAACTATAAAAGATCAATGCTAAAATTAAATTATCAATTTTCAACCAAAAATGGAACAGCTACATTGTTAGTTAAAAAAAGTAATTCTCAACCAAAAAAAGAACGAATTTTCAACAATATTTCAACATTTTCATAAAAATACCTTTTTTAACCAAACAAGATAAATTCCTATCCAAAATATAACAGTAGACATTTAGTTCGCATTTGTGCAAAAAGACGAGAAAAAGAAGTAAAGGGGTAAGCTTCTTAAAAACAGAGAAAAGAAAAAGAATTCCTAAAAGTTCATCATCAGGAAACGTACTAAATGTCATCTATGCTCGTAACGATTACTTCTTATCGAAAAATAGTATAAAGTAAATTTGTAGATCCTTTTGAGTTGGATAGCTTTTCATGTTAAAATTTTTTTCGTTCCTTGTATATATTTTTTTTCGAAATTAGAATTTTTAATTTTTTGCAATGCGTTATCACGATTAAAGCAAAAACTATACGTCTTCTTGAAAATAGTATTAAGTCAATTTGTAGTGTAGGTCCACAAGTTTGCATGAATTTCGTATTAAAGTCTTCGTATTAGGAAATATAATTTTAAAAACCAATTGCGCGAAAATTGACCGACTCAAAGGAAAATTTATGCTTCATTTTTGCTGAGTGAAAGATTCAAGTTCTTTCTGACACGAAACGCGACCAACGGATGCTACAGAATCTTATCTGATAATTCATGACGCACTTCTGTATTAAATTTTATTTTCTCAAGCAAGATCGATTATTCAAAACATGAAAATTCTGCGTTTTCAATCCCAAATTCTAGTCTTTTTTTAATATTGCTATACATTATATGGCATAAAAATAATTTTTTTATTTCTTGTCAAATTTAATAGTAATTGAAACAAAGTACTTATCTATGAAAAAAGGTGTCCTATTGATTCCATTTTGTTTGATATCGGACACGAATTTTAAAATTCTTCTCAATTTATAGTTGGCCTTTTTAGTTTCGCGGATAATCCTTTCTTATGCACACGTATTAAATTGTTCGTATTCGAAAAAATAATTCAAAAGCCAAAATAAATGCGTTCCCTGGTGAAAAAAATTTTCAAAAGAAAGTAAAACATTTCTACAACTGTAATATTTTGTTAAAACATGTACTTTTTGTAATAAAATGTACAGAATTTAACACAAAAATAAAATAAATACAAATCGCCAATTTTTTCTTGTATTTTCTTAAAGAAATGTAAAAAAAAAATAAAGTATAAGTTTCCACAATACAAAAATTTGTATAACTTTTTATTAATATTTTTTTTATTCGTTGCAAAAATCTACAAGGTATTACAGAAAACTACAAGATTTCACAAAATTTGAAATATTGGAAAACTGTAGTGAAAATTATGTTGTAAATACTGGTAGTTTACTGTAGAAATGTACAACCCTGATGTGAAATTTTTTGTACAAAAAAGTACAAAAAACTAAAACCATTTTTGCAGGAATCGACAAATAAATACAATAAATTACAACTAAAATTACAGGAAAGTACCACTTTTTTCTATTATGCGGACGAATATTGCACTTTTTTGTATTTTATTGTATATTGTTGCATTTTTTCGCACTTTCAATTTCCTACAAGAATTTACGATAAAAGTACAACTACAAGAATTTACAACTACAAGAATCTACAGGTTTTGCAGCCAAAAAGTTGTTCTTTTTCGACGTAAGATGAAAAATATTTAGAATATTGCAATGAGATAATGTTAAATTAACATGTGTACATGATCGCTATTACACGGAAAAAAGTGGATCGTTAAAAAAACTCTGTGAACCAGCAGCTCTAACTATTTTAAATTGAACCGCAGCTTTTCGTCGGTGGATTTTGTTAAAATTACTATTTCGCATTCAGGTTATTTGAACTGACTTATTCTTAAAAGAGTAGGTTGAACAATTTCAAATAGTAGGATGCACTGCACCAGTTGGTAACCGTCCACACTCAGGAGAATAAGAGTTACTATTTCGTGTAGTATGCCTTACTTCTGTGAAGAGTAACTTTGCCGATTT